>CAJHNH020000535.1:684002-801446 GCA_905116865.2 Candidula unifasciata | reverse complement strand
CTGCACGTACAAACACACACAGAGTTTTACTTCGTCAAATCATTTGGGGGGGGGGGGGGGGGGGAAGCATTCACATCAACAAATCATTTTCAGCCATACATTAAGTTTTTACTTCATCTTCTTCCTTCTTTTCTCTACTCCTGGAATGCCTGGCAGTGTCCGGGCAGGAACAGATCTCTGGAATGGGCCCTTCTGTTCACTTGGTATATAGTACTTTTTAGTGTCTTTGATATTTCTGCGGTCCATCTTCTGCGTGGCCAAACTCTGGCTCTGTTACTGTTGTATCTGTATAACACTGCTCTCTGTGAGGCATTGTCTGGTGCCAATCTTGTTACCTGGCCAAACCACTTGATTTGTTACTTCATCAAATCATTTTAAAAAAAAAATATAAAATAAGTATATACCTCACCAAATCATTTGATAAAGTATATATAAAAGGGTTTACGTCACAAAATAACTTGATAAACCTTACAACTCACCAAATTATTTGACATCCCATACAATGAGTTTTTAATTTAGCCAATCATTTGAAAAGTCACATAAACAAAGTATATCTAATTATATCATTTGATAAAGCAGAGAATAAGTTTTTACCTCACCAAATAATTGTACAAGCCACATTAAATGTATTTATTTAATCAAATCCTATTATAAACCTACACACAAACTGGGGTAAACTAGCTGAGTGGGCGCTGGGCACTAATGCAGGATACTCGAGTTCAATCCTCAGTAAGGAATGAAGATTTTTTCGGCCAGGTGCAACCAAAGAATCATCCTAATTTGCACAGTTCACAGTGACCGCATTATCCATATGGCCCTAAATTCTCAGGTTCATGTTCACTCTGTTCTTTTTTTTTCTTCTGACAGTTTATGCTGTGTGGCGTTGGTAGTCATGTCTATCCACAACCTTCTGTCTTGTGTACTTTCAATTGATTCTGACACAAATGATCTTCTAAGCCATGATGTCAAACTGTCCAGGATCTTCTCTTTTGGTTTCTCTCTGCCTCTCCTTCTTTCTAACTTTCCCATCATCATTATGTGCTCCAGTTCTCATAACATGACCAAAGGATGTCTCCTTTTGATCCAATCAGTTCTCTTTGTGAGTCAGTTTCTATCCAAGATATCTTCATTAGTCTTTTTATATATTCAAGATACTCTTATCATTCGTTCATGAAACCTAATTTCCACTGTTTCCAAATAAAAAGATTTTTTCACTAACAATCAAACTGTCCCTGATTCACTTCCTTATATCAGGATAGGATTCATAAGAAATCTCTTTCTCATCTCAACAATGTCTCTCAGTTTGTATATGTGTACCTTTAAATCATCAAACTGGTGTACATGGAAAGACCCAGACATGGACAAACTCACCTGGCCATGTTTTGATCAAGCTCACTCTGTTTATCTTCTCTGTTAAGCTCACAAGTAATTCCACTAGCATCCACGCTATGCACACTTTGCCTGCCACTACCAGAAGGAGAAAGCCTGTCTCTTTCCCTGCTTGAAGATGAAGACACTCTGTCCCTTCCCTCACTACTTGTGATATCTGTATTTGACGACTGTGCTGACTGCGATGTCCTCCCCTTGTCTACCGCTGACCCCAAGCCCGAAGCCGAGCAGGCTAGCCCAGCATCAGCTTTAGGCAGATCTCCCCAGGAACCAGAGCGCTTCTTCACATGCTGGGAGCGGGATGTGGCCACATCACCACTGTTCTCCATCTTCTCAATAGTATGTGACTTGGGAGCTGTCATCGGCCGGGTCCTGGCCAAGGCAAAGATGTCTGGAATGTCGAGAGAAGTGTTGGGAGAGTCATTCTCTAAAGATGAATCATTGGAGGTTGAGAAAAATGAGTGTTCTGTGCCTAAAGATTGGCGCATCTCCTCCAGCTTGCGCCTTCTTCCTTCGTGCTCTAGATGATCAGGGTCTTGTGTCTGCAAACAAAGTGAAAGGAAATCTGGTTTACTTAGTCACAATGTAATCAACAATAAATGCTGTATATACAATGTTCTCGTGACACACCTACAATCTTCTTTCCTTATTCTTTTCTTTAGACCCTGTTCTGTATTTCTGCTTCAGGTTCTGGAGAGGCATTTGGTGCAAAATTTGGTGTGAGCTAAGTAGACGCTGGTATTTATTGCCTCAAATATTTCAACTGTCCACCGCTTGTATGAGTGATCTCTAGCTCTGCTTCAGGGCACTCTATGGTACACTATCTTGTGCTAGTTTTGACACATGTCTGAACCATTTGATCTGTTGTCTCTTGATGCAGTTTAGGACTGTTTCTGTTCCAACTTGTTTCCTGATATCATAATTTCTGATCCTGTCACTTCTTTTTACATTTGGGATTCATCAAAGATATTTCATTGTTGTTGTTTTGATCTCTGTTAGAGACAAAAGATAATGAAGGGTTTCACATTTTCAAATAACAATATTTATTTATAATGAATACATTTTTACAGAACAAAAAGTTGCATTTTATCCTTGACACTGCAGCTTTGCAATGCATGCTATGTGTGACCAAAAAATCACACACAATTTTTGTAAAGTTTATGTCAGATGGACAAGCTGACGGCTAGACTCCGTTTACAAGAACAAACCACCATAAGTGTCTGGTGGTCAGAAGTGATTCATAGAAAGACACAGAAACCACGATTTGACAAGAAGAACATGAAAGCCTTGGAGTTAACGCATGCTTTGTAGTTAAATTTTTAACATTTCACAGACCAAGTGGCTATTTACATTTATCCACTGTGGATTCAAGGTAGGATATTCAATACGGAAATCTGCCATGTCAACCCAGCCTAAAACTGAAATGACTCAGGAAGGAAAGGTGGCCAGTGTGATAACATCACGCATTAGTGCTGACTGGTCTATAAATAACTCCATCTGCCCACTGTACCAATGGCATAAAATCTGTTCTTTATTATTTTTTTTTACTATATACTCATTACACCTCGGGAGCCGCCACAGAGTAGCCCACATTTTTTAAAATGACCTTGGCTTCCAAGTTGATCAAGGCTTAGATGGGTATCAGGTAAAGTCCTGGGATGTTGACTACATCACCAATCAAGTGCCGACTGATCTATAAAACACAAGCCTAGCCTTATATGCCTGGTAGGCCCAGAGTTGTGGAAAGGGGTTGTTTTGCTCAGCATTACACCTCAAAGTGGTCTTTCCATTTTCAAAAACAAGACCCTAAGTTTAATTTTGTTTACCAACAGCCCCTGTGGTGGTAACAATGTGTAAAGGAAAACAGAAAGAATTATACTAACATTAACTTGTGATTATTTTAATATTTCTCCAAAATACTCATTTTTTAACAAACAAGTATTGAACAAAATTGAATGAAACCTTGGTGTTAGCCTCTGCTCGTTTCTGTTGTTCAAGCTGAAGTAATCGTCTCTCAAGTTCCTCGTCCTCTTGCCGTCGCCTATAACCAAACAAAAAAATTATTTTAATTTTTTTTTAAAAGAAAGAAAGAAACACTGTAAGGATAATTTTTCTCATTTTTTTCAGGAGAAAATGAGGATAGACTGCTTTGAATAAATTATTTCAGAGTAATGGTTATAAATTACATGCAACAGTCTGAGTAGGCGAGAGTCATGATAGACATGATTAAGCAACAGTTTGAGTAGGCGAGAGTCATGATAGACATAATTAAGCAACAGTCTGAGTAGGCGAGAGTCATGATAGACATAATTAAGCAACAGTTTGAGTAGGCGAGAGTCATGATAGACATGATTAAGCAACAGTCTGAGTAGGCGAGAGTCATGATAGACATGATTAAGCAACAATTTGAGTAGACGAGAGTCATGATAGACATGATTAAGCAACAGTTTGAGTAGGCGAAAGTCATGATAGACATGATTAAGCAACAGTTTGAGTAGGCGAGAGTCATGATAGACATGATTAAGCAACAGTTTGGGTAGGCGAGAGTCATGATAGACATGATTGAGCAACAGTCTGAGTAGGCGAGAGTCATGATAGACATGATTAAGCAACAGTGTGAGTAGGCGAGAGTCATGATAGACATGATTAAGCAACAGTTTGAGTAGGCGAGAGTCATGATAGACATGACTGAGCAACAGTTTGAGTAGGCGAGAGTCATGATAGACATGATTAAGCAACAGTTTGAGTAGGCGAGAGTCATGATAGACATGACTGAGCAACAGTCTGAGTAGGCGAGAGTCATGATTGACATGATTAAGCAACAGTTTGAGTAGGCGAGGGTCATGATAGACATGATTAAGCAACAGTTTGAGTAGACAAGAGTCATGATAGACATGATTAAGCAACAGTTTGAGTAGGCGAGAGTCATGATAGACATGATTAAGCAACAGTTTGAGTAGGCGAGAGTCATGATAGACATGATTAAGCAACAGTTTGAGTAGGCGAGAGTCATGATAGACATGATTAAGCAACAGTTTGAGTAGGCGAGAGTCATGATAGACATGACTGAGCAACAGTCTGAGTAGGCGAGAGTCATGATTGACATGATTAAGCAACAGTTTGAGTAGGCGAGAGTCATGATAGACATGATTAAGCAACAGTTTGAGTAGGCGAGAGTCATGATAGACATGATTAAGCAACAGTCTGAGTAGGCGAGAGTCATGATAGACATAATTAAGCAACAGTCTGAGTAGGCGAGAGTCATGATAGACATGATTAAGCAACAGTTTGAGTAGGCGAGAGTCATGATAGACGTGATTAAGCAACAGTTTGAGTAGGCGAGAGTCATGATAGACATGATTAAGCAACAGTTTGAGTAGGCGAGAGTCATGATAGACATGATTAAGCAACAGTTTGAGTAGGCGAGAGTCATGATAGACATGACTGAGCAACAGTTTGAGTAGGCGAGAGTCATGATAGACATGATTAAGCAACAGTTTGAGTAGGCGAGAGTCATGATAGACATGACTGAGCAACAGTTTGGGTAGGCGAGAGTCATGATTGACATGATTAAGCAACAGTTTGAGTAGGCGAGAGTCATGATAGACATGGCTGAGCAACAGTTTGAGTAGGCGAGAGTCATGATTGACATGATTAAGCAACAGTTTGAGTAGGCAAGAGTCATGATAGACATGACTGAGCAACAGTTTGAGTAGGCGAGAGTCATGATAGACATGACTGAGCAACAGTTTGAGTAGGCGAGAGTCATGATAGACATGATTAAGCAAACAGTTTGAGTAGGCGAGAGTCATGATAGACATAATTAAGCAACAGTTTGAGTAGGCGAGAGTCATGATAGACATGACTGAGCAACAGTCTGAGTAGGCGAGAGTCATGATTGACATGATTAAGCAACAGTTTGAGTAGGCGAGGGTCATGATAGACATGATTAAGCAACAGTTTGAGTAGACGAGAGTCATGATAGACATGATTAAGCAACAGTTTGAGTAGGCGAGAGTCATGATAGACATGATTAAGCAACAGTTTGAGTAGGCGAGAGTCATGATAGACATGATTAAGCAACAGTTTGAGTTGGCGAGAGTCATGATACGACATAATTAAGCAACAGTCTGAGTAGGCGAGAGTCATGATAGACATAATTAAGCAACAGTTTGAGTAGGCGAGAGTCATGATAGACATGATTAAGCAACAGTCTGAGTAGGCGAGAGTCATGATAGACATGATTAAGCAAACAGTTTGAGTAGGCGAGAGTCATGATAGACATGATTAAGCAACAGTTTGAGTAGGCGAGAGTCATGATAGACATGATTAAGCAACAGTTTGAGTAGGCGAGAGTCATGATAGACATGATTAAGCAACAGTTTGGGTAGGCGAGAGTCATGATAGACATGATTAAGCAACAGTCTGAGTAGGCGAGAGTCATGATAGACATGATTAGGCAAACAGTTTGAGTAGGCGAGAGTCATGATAGACATGATTAAGCAACAGTTTGAGTAGGCGAGAGTCATGATAGACATGATTAAGCAACAGTTTGGGTAGGCGAGAGTCATGATAGACATGATTAAGCACAGTCTGAGTAGGCGAGAGTCATGATAGACATGATTAGGCAACAGTTTGAGTAGGCGAGAGTCATGATTGACATGATTAAGCAACAGTTTGAGTAGGCGAGAGTCATGATAGACATGAGTAGGCGAGGGTCATGATAGACATGATTAAGCAACAGTTTGAGTAGACGAGAGTCATGATAGTCATGATTAAGGATGCATGCACTGATTGTTGTCAAGGAAGTCACAGATGGACGAAAGAAGACCCATGAATCCAGGAGGATAGAACAGGGTATAAAGTACACAGCAAGCAAGAAAGAGGGTTCTGTTTGAAGTAATGTCCTCTGGTGCCGACAAGTTTTGAGAGTGGTAAACAGTTTAGATCAGCTCTTCTGTGTTTTCCTCGTCTAAGTACATCAGGAAGTTTTGTAAGTACTAAGGCAGCAAAGTAGTGCATTACAAACAGCATCAAAAATGGGAATCAAATAGGAAGCTGGTCACATCATTCCAAGATATGATTTTGTGTTAAACAATACCCAAATCTCCCTAAATTAAGTAGGTCATTTTTCATACACAAGTTTGTTGAGCTTGTCCACTTTCCTGAAGGTTACAGGTGTGTCCCGCTCTACTGTTTGCTTTTTGTGTTGTCTTGCATTTACGTTTTCATCCCGATAAAAAGAATGCATGTGACATAGGCATTCCACTGCTATTTATTCTCGGGCCCAATGTGTCTCTTCTTTATATTACCCAGTTTTGTCCTTTTCAGGACGAAATTTTTTGTCATTTGAAGCCCCACCCTGGCTTTTGCCAGGGGCCGCAATATGGGCAGGCCATAAATATGGCCAATTGTCTGAACACGGTTTCTGGGACCTCTCCACGGCGATCCTCATCCGCATGGTGGCACTTTGTGTCATCGGGTGTTTATCGCTTCTGTGATGTCCTAGTGGGGTAGAAAGTCAGTCAGTCAGTGTCTCTTCATTCCAATAGCAAGACATCAACGTGGCTGCTTTTGAATACGCCAGTTAAGTGATTTTGTGTATTTGTGTATTTTTGTTTGATTTTGTATGTGCTGATGAAGCCACAAAATTCATGTTTCTTTTGTGTTTGTTATATTGTAAAGCTTGATGATCTATTTTTCGTTGGGTTTATATCTGATCGAGACACAGGAGTTCAGCACTCTAACAACTCAGCCAGTTCAGCCCTTTCAGTTTCTGTAACTATTTTTATCTTAATTCTAACTGTGTGTGTGTGTATATATAGCAACTCACCTCTCCTCAGCTCTCTTTTTTAACAACAACAATCGTCTTTCCTCCTCCTCTATTTCAGACAACTGAAAAAGTATATATTATTATTAAAGTTTATATATATATATATATATATATATATATATATATATATATATATATATATATATATATATATATATATATATATATATATATATATATATATATATATATATATATATATATTGCTTCTTTCAATCTGATTAACCTGAATGGATGTGTGAATGAATGAATGAATGAAATGACATCACTGCACTCTGGACACTCCGACATCTGCTCCACCCTATTTTTTCAGTAGCCAATGAATAGTTATACTAATAGTAAAGTTACAATCTGATTAAGAGTCTGCCTATGGTTCCCCTTTACCTTAGTGTTTTGAGTGTCTTCCAGAATCTCTATTTAGCCCTCGATGAATTAGTCTTTGAATATATGTATTCTCTGTCTGTTATACTGATCTGTCCAGTTGATCCCAGAGAGCTATCGGCACCCCTGCATTCTCATAAAGTAGCTTAGCACCCTGAGAGGTGGCAAAAGCTAATGTATCAGCCTGCTCATTACCCTGAGCACTTAAAGGTTCTGGATAAAAATCCATGATATCCTACTGATCTGAGTCTTATCAAGTGATGCAAGCTACTCAAAGTATAGGATGCCAGTTTCAATTACCACATGTCCGACTGAGCTGCCCTCAAGCCGCTGGAAAGCTGTGATTACTGCCTCTACCTCCATTCTCATAGTGGATCTTGTGCCATAACAAGGCTCTGTTTTTGAACAGTGTCCATTTACCTTAGTAATAGTAACCTTTGGGCAGCACAGCCAAAGTCTGTGATTTTGTCTCACTTGAGTCATGTGGCCAAGCCATCCAGAAATTCATTTTTTTTTATTTTCCACCTGCTTTTTTCTATCAAGTTTATCAGTTGTCAATGATTTTACAATTTATACATCTAATTTCTCTAACCAGTTTACAGTTTTCATCAGCTTCTCTCTTCTTCTTCTTTGTCCACCGGCTGTAAGCTTTGGCGGAAAGTCCTGGTTTTTCGCCCATTTGGATTCTGGCTTTGTGCCAGGGCCCAAGTTTCGCGTGTAGATCCATTTTACTGTGTGCAGTATTTTGTGTGCAGCTGGTTGTTTCTTGCCACCCGAGCAGATGCACTCTGACTTCAAAGGAAGTCCCCAGTTAGCTGACTCCTACGATATTCTTGCTCGGAAGGCAGTGGGTCTGTTCTTGTCTTCCCCACAATGGAGCCCTGGAACCCACACGGGGGAAAATGATACAATAAATGCTGTCTGTTTACTTAACAGACTGTTTATTTAACATTAATAGCAACAGACAGTGCCAACATCTCTGCTTATTTAACAATACTAGTATAAATGTTATAATTTGTTGTCACAGCAGTGAAGAATGTATTAATTTCATTCAAATGTGCATCACAACTATGTCATTAAATTAAACTTAGAAAATGAGAGACAGTTTAAAGATTTTAGACTTACAGTGACACTCCTTGTTACCAGGCCTGGATCAAAGGACCTGCCAACAAAATAATATTTTATGAAACAACAAATGTTCACATTTATAATGGTAACCTTATCATAATCATGTCAGTGCATGTGGCTTAGGTGTTGCAAATTTTCTTCATAATTTTCCAATCGGTCTGATAACTTGTTGTAACTCTGAGGTGCTGTTCAATCCCAAATTCAGTCTATTTGACAGTAAACCGCTGTGTGTAAGTTTCAACAGTGGATTTGCAACCGACAGTTCTAAAAGCAACGGCAAACTACTGAATTTAAAATTGCCCCGTGAAATTACCAACAGCCTCCCCAAAAAAGTGGGGTTACTTCTGCAATGTCCTGTAAAGGATATGCTGCTAACTTTTTTATCATCATCATCATCGAGCATTTGTCAAACTGACACAGACACTGATGCTCTCCACAGCTTCTGAACTCCACCATGTATCAATTATTGTGTGGGATGCAGACATTTATGCTCTCCATAGCTTGTGAACTCCACCATGTCTCAATTATTGTGTGGGATGCAGATATTTATGCTCTCCACAGCTTGTGAACTCCACCACGTATCA
Source organism: Candidula unifasciata (assembly GCA_905116865.2). Lineage (NCBI taxonomy): Eukaryota > Metazoa > Mollusca > Gastropoda > Stylommatophora > Geomitridae > Candidula > Candidula unifasciata. Next base: position 792,131 of record CAJHNH020000535.1, on the reverse strand, counting down.
ATTACTGTGTGGGAGGCAGCCATTTATGCTCTCCACAGCTTGTAAACTCCACCATGTATCAATTATTGTGTGGGATGCAGACATTTATGCTCCCCACAGCTTCTGAACTCCACCATGTATCAATTATTGTGTGGGATGCAGACATTTATGCTCTCCACAGCTTATGAACTCCACCATGTATCAATTATTGTGTGGGATGCAGACATTTATGCTCTCCACAGCTTATGAACTCCACCATGTATCAATTATTGTGTGGGATGCAGACATTTATGCTCTCCATAGCTTGTGAACTCCACCATGTATCAATTATTGTGTGGGATGCAGACATTTATGCTCTCCACAGCTTCTAAACTCCACAATGTATCAATTATTGTGTGGGATGCAGACATTTATGCTCTCCACAGCTTATGAACTCCACCATGTATCAATTATTGTGTGGGATGCAGACATTTATGCTCTCCACATCTTCTGAACTCCACCATGTATCAATTATTGTGTGGGATGCAGACATTTATGCTCTCCACAGCTTATGAACTCCACCATGTATCAATTATTGTGTGGGATGCAGAGGTGCTGAACAACATGTGATGGCGTGCCAGGACCAGGACAAGTTACTGTTTCCATACTTTCCTTCAAAGTCAAAGTGCATGTGCTTAAGAGAACAGGAACCAACAGCATGTACACAAAGAAGCTACATCTGTAAAATGGAAGTGCAGACAAAACTTGAGTTCTAGAACAAGGCTCTTGCATAATGTTGTCACAACTATCAATACAGGTGCTAGTGTATGAGCAACCAAAACTTTCCGCCAGAATTCACTGCTTGTAAACGCAAAGAAGAATAATAATGCAGATAAAGAATAGGATCTGTTCAGTGGATGCAGCAAAGGGCACAATTAAATCGTAAAGTAAAGTACCCTTTTCCACACCTTTAGCCCACCCGGGTATCTATGGTTAGACCTATATATTGTCAGCATGTGTCATACAGAGAAACATAGACAGCCATGTGTTGCCATCTCAGATCATGTCTGTGCTTTTGGTTTAGGGTCCTGCCACAGCTGGACTTGAAAAGAAAAAAATTACCTTGAGTGGGTCCCAGGTATAGTCCTGGAATGTAAATGTGGCTGGCATGACACTGACCACATCACCTACCAAGTAGCATTGGTCTATAAAATATAGGTCTAGCCCTATAGCCCAGTACCCCTGAAGGCGTGGAAAAGGATCCTTTTTAGCCGGACTAAAAAACACACAGTGGTAATTTGGTATATGTCTTAATGCTTTCCAGATCCTTGGGTGTATACCAAACAGGAGATATACAAAACATATTTCTCCATAAGAAATAAAGGAAGAATGACTGGTCTGTTCGTATTTTGAAAAATCATCCCGTTACTAGCATCTTTTATCAATGATAGGGTTGAATACAATTTTAACACTGCTTCATATTAAAATACATAACTGCAAAATTATCTGATAAAATAAATGAACATGTTTCACTATGCATTGCTGAGATGAGCTGAGTGCCAACTAGTACTATAATGGTGCTGAGAAGAGCTGAGTGCCTACTAGTACTATAATGGTGCTGAGAAGAGCTGAGTGCCTACTAGTGCTATAATGGTGATGAGAAGAGCTGAGTGCCTACTAGTGCTATAATGGTGCTGAGAAGAGCTGAGTGCCTACTAGTGCTATAATGGTGCTGAGAAGGGCTGCATGCCGACTAGTGCTATAATGGTGCTGAGAAGAGCTGAGTGCTGAGAAGAGCTGAGTGCCAACTAGTGCTATAATGGTGCTGAGAAGAGCTGAGTGCCAACTAGTGCTATAATGGTGCTGAGAAGAGCTGAGTGCCAACTAGTGCTATAATGGTGCTGAGAAGAGCTGAGTGTCTACTAGTGCTATAATAGTGTTGAGAAGAGCTGAGTGCCGACTAGTGTTATAATTGTGCTGAGAAGAGCTGAGTGCCGACAAGTACTATAAAGGTGCTGAGAAGAGCTGACTTCCGACTAGTACTATGATGGTGCTGAAAAGAGCTGAGTGCCAACTAGTATGATAATTTTGCTGAGAAGAGCTGAGTGCCAACTAGTGCTATAATGGTGCTGAGAAGAGCTGAGTGCCAACTAGTGCTATAATGGTGCTGAGAAGAGCTGAGTGTCTACTAGTGCTATAATAGTGCTGAGAAGAGCTGAGTGCAGACTAGTGCTATAATGGTGCTGAGTGCCGACTAGTACTATAATGGTGCTGAGAAGAGCTGAGTGCCGACAAGTACTATAAAGGTGCTGAGAAGAGCTGACTTCCGACTAGTACTATGATGGTGCTGAAAAGAGCTGAGTGCCAACTAGTATGATAATTTTGCTGAGAAGGCAGGAGGAGGAGTTTTTATTGTTTGAAAGGAGAGTCTCCTTCCAATAAAACTTGAAATAATAAAATAATTATGAGATTTTTAGCCAATTTTAGATCCCTCCCCCTCTTCCCAAATAACTTACATGAGACTGGATATACTTTTTAATGTCCAGATTATTCCTATTACATCTGTTAATCTCCTAATTTACTTTGTCGAATTAGCTATTAGCCACTATTAATGCTGAATCACTTATTTTTTAAAGTGCAAATGTTCTGCATAATACCATTATACCTGTCATAGATATCTGAGTTATGTCTTCGCCTGTACTATATAGGCTGTAGTTTTTATATTTTATAATTAGACTACCACACAACACCATACTTACTGAACTGACTTTCAGGTGCAGTAGCAGTTTTATGCTTCAACTTTATGGTTTTCTTCATATTCATGACTGTGATTGCTCTCACACAGATTCAGTACATCAGTTTTTGCTCTCACACAGATTCAGTACATCAGTTTCTTATATGCAGCAATTCAAACCATTTCATTTCTATAATTTGTTAGTTCAAAATGCCTGAAAGTTAATTCAATATGTATGGGCTTATTTTGCTAACACGGAAAATTATAATTAATGTAATAACTGTGAGTGAATAAAGTAACAGTAGATAAACTTCATCACAAAGAGAGTCTGATATATTTGTTAATAATGTTTATTCTATGTTCTGCACTGCTTTGAGTGATTTGATACAGTTCAAAAAGTGTTTTTAACTAATTAATTTAACTACCACTTTGGAGATTTCAACCTCCACAAGAGATCAAATTCTTAGACGTGGTAATCTTATATATACTGTGAAAAAAAGACAGTCTATTTAATTCGCATCTGATGAATAATCTGATTGATCTGAAGAGATTTTTTTAAAAGATGAGATCAGAAATGAAATGAAATTTGTCACTGTCACCCAGTGTCGGTCATGAGTCAAACCCTGAACTGAACTTACGATGAAGGGCTTTGATCTGTAGCATCGTAGAATTCATCTTGATCACTACCTGACGACATTCTTGAAATGACACGCGTCACAGAAGTTCATGCGTTAATTTCAGCGGGGCTTGGTAATATATTTTCTCCGCATTTCATGTACTGATGAAGAGAAAACCGATGAGTTCCGTTTCTTTTCTCTGTGTTTGTTTACCTGGAAGCCATTTTGAACACAGCAGAAATGGCCAGTTTTCCTTCATTCATGCTAATGTAAGCCAAAAGATAGCTAATTTCTCCTCCTCCTATTCTTATTTCTTTTTCTTCTTCTTCTTCCACAAAACTGGTGGGAGTCGTCGTGGCCGAGCGGCTAGACGCTTTTTGCGGATCGGAAGGTCGTGGGTTCGCTCCCTGGCGTATCCGAACTTTTTTCAAAAATGGCCTTGGCTCTCAGGTCGACCCAGCCTTAAGTGGATACCGGGTGCATTCCCGGGAAGTAAAAGCGGCCGGTGTGATGCTGACCACATAACCCATCTTGTGCCGATTGGTGTCTAAAAATATAGGCTATGCCCCATACACCTAAAGGCGTGGAAAATGGTCTTTACTTACTTACTTACTTACTTAAAACATGCATACTGGACGTCAATTTGCCTAGAGAAACCACACAACAGCCAGGAGCTGTTGGGGTTGGTTCTGCAACGTCCTGTTAGAGAGGAGTTAGGTGGCACCTTAAAAAATTTGCACTACGAAGACATGATACGAGTAGAAGAAATCAAACAGCCTGCACACAAGTTTGATTGTGTCTCTAGCTTGCACCATCCATGACCTTCCTCTTTTCAGTCTGTGACCCTTAGCTCTACCAAGGACTTCATGCAGGAAGTGCTTCTTGTCTGCAGCTACTCTGAGATATGACTTTCCTTGCAGAACTTTGAGCTTATCTGCATAAGTAGGCAGTGCAAGCATATCCCAAAATTTCTGTATGTGTTCAAGTTTCATGAGCTGACTCTTAAATATGGTAAGCATTCCAAGTCCATAATCTATCACCAACAGGATCACACGTTGAAACATTGTGAACAGCATTCTTTGTTCCACGTCCATTGAGGCCATAATCGTGAGTGCATTTAGTCCTTTTTGGCATTTTACCTCAACTGCCTCCACATGATCCCTGAAGGACAGGCTTCTGTCGAAAAATGACACCCAGGTACCTCAGTATGTTTTCTCTTTTCATATTACTGTTATTATTTCTGAGGCTTGGAACATTAGCTATTACAACTCTATTGTCTAGTGAGCACCATAAAACAGCCTCCTTTTCTGAGTTTATGACAGCAACCATTTTGCCCCCCCCCCCCCCCCCCCCCCCCCCCCCCCCCCCCCCAGTCACTTTGTCTACAGTTGCCTGTATCTCTTGGGCTATCCATTGCCTATTACTCCCCTGCCTACATCATATCTGACTATATTGTAGGCATCCTCAAGATCAAGTGTTGCCATAACCGTGTCCTGTCTGTCTGGAAGCCATTATAAACATCAAAAGCAAAAGTATCTGCATTTGACCAGTTATTTTTTCGTGGCCGGTAACTACCCAAACCTTTTGGCAGGAGCTCTTCATTTTCCTTGTTATCAATGCTATGCGCTGCACTTACCGTACCGTGGAGCACGCCAAAGGACATGACTCCACATCCCTGTCTAGACTGATGGACATGAGGGTGCAGCCTGGAGCTGCATGAAATGAACATTGCACTAAGAGGACAAGACGTTTCATTAACCACTTCTACTTCTTCTTCAGCATTCCGATGTTATGTTATGTTATCAAAATCGAAGTCTTTGCACATTCGGCGTCCCCATGCGTGCTTAGTCATCCACTTCAAAGTACCTCTACTTATTTTTCCCATGAAGAGTTGGTTATAGTATCTCGTGTCTTTACCTCTAAGACGGCATAGTCGTGCTTCACCAAGCTTAACTTCTCGGTCACGAAGTCGTGTTAGCGTCAGAGATTCGCCACTATCCCGCAACCTAAGCCGTACGGCGTTGATGATATCAGCTCTGTCAATGCTTTTTCCCATTTGCATTGGTGCATTACTTGCCAGCTGATCAGTTCTTGCATTACCATTTACCCCTGCGTGACCAGGTGTGTAGATCCAGATGATGGAGGTTATCTGCGACTTCCAAATGCTTTCTAACCATTCGGAGCGGAGACTACCTGTAGCGATTTTATAAAGCATTTTCATAGAGTCTGAAACAATTACCCCATGTGTGGGAGCTTGTTCTGCTACCCACGCGAGTGCTCTGGTAGCAGCAGCTATCTCCATAGTCATGCTTGACGTAGTCGTCTGGTGAGCGCCGCTATCCTCTTTTATTGTTTGTCCCATCCTTTGTGCTGTGTATGCCCATGCTGATCTTGTCCCGCGCTTTACTGACCCATCTGTGTAAATGATGACGTCTTCTGGGCATAGTGCTGATCAATCAGTGCTTTAATCTCGGCGTCTACGGTGGCAGATATCTGATTCCTGTAGTACCTCCCCAATGTTATGACAACCTTAGACAAGTCATGCAGGTCTACTGGTGTCTCCGTCCATTATTTTTCGTGACTGATCCCGTCTAGGGCACATACTTGCTGGATTATATTTTCTGCCTCGGCCATCCAGGAGGAGCCTCTTTTGAGACGCGTCCCTTTTGTATCATTGATAGCGTTGTGCAGTGGGTGGTTGATGTCTGCTGATATTCTCATGTACGCTTTTACCTGTGCCACTTTATGTTTGGTGGCCATAGTCGGCAAATCCAGGACATACCGCATGGCATGGCACGAGGTGTCTTTTGTGCAGCCGAGTATGAGACTCATAGCCTCATTTTGTACCCATCCAGTCTTTCTAGCTGGGTTCTGCAGACAGTGAGGAGGCCCAGACCATAATCTATAACACTTAGAACAAGTCCCTGACAGAGCAGGAAAAGTAGGCGTTGTTCAGTGTCGGCGTATGCCATCGCCTTCAGCGCTGTGAGACCTTTCGTAGCTCTAACTATGACATTGTCTACATGATTCTTATATGACAAGCATCGGTCAAAAGTTATGCCAAGGTCTCTCACTGTGTTCGCTCTATCGATGTCTATACCGCACATGCTCACGACTGGCGTAAGTGTACTGACAATGTGGGTATTCAAGGAAAACCATGTTAAGGAAGCATTTGTCGGGTTTACCTGTGCGCTGATTCCTGGCACCACTCATTGAGTGGGTCTAATTCATGCTGTAGCGTTGTCGTAATTTCATCCCTGTTGTTTCCTCATCGGTACACCAGGATGTCGTCCGCGAACGACATTGTTCTGCCCAGACCTACTGTCTGTGCACTGGTGACTAATGATGTGTACCCATTAAAGAGAAAGGGAGACAGTGGTATTCCTGGGACAATCCCATTAAGACGCACTGAGGCTTCGATGCCCACGCACCGCAGCTCATCGACACTGTTCTTTCAAAGAGCGCTGCTGCGATCCAGTTGACCCATTTCGCCTCTATGGATGATGTAATTGCGCTTCAGGAGACCAGATTGAACGCAGAGGAAGTTCTGAAAGTTTCAGGTTTCCAAACTTATCACAACAGCAGACACCTGGGTCAGGCGATCCTGGTCAGGTGTGGGATAAAATCCTCAGTTATAGACACGAGTGCTTGGAGCAGCAACGACATTCAGGTGCAGGCAGTGAAGGTAGACGGAAGTAAACCCTTCACTTTAGTCAACATCTATGCCTGTAACTATAAGGTAGACCAAGAGAAGTGGAGGGTCCTAAATGACATTTCCGATCAGTTAAACGCCAACATCATCATGTCTAGCGACTTCAACGCAAGAGGTCGGCTATGGGGCACACTACTGTCAACAAGGGTGAAGCATTGGAGGAGGCATTGACAGACATAGAGTTGATCTGTTTGAACGATGGTAGACCCACCAGAATCTCTGACAGAGAAGGCGATACGAACAGCGCCCTCGATCTCGCTCTCCCTCAACACGAGTGCAGTCTGCCAGTGGGGAGTACTGGGACATCATGGAAGCGACCACCTTCTATGATCAATTTTGGACAAGAAAACGACACGTACAAGATCCCAGAAACCAGATGCCGTTTTTAAATACGAGCCATACCAGACTGATATCTTCTTCTTCTTCTCCGCGTTCACCAGTTGTACACTCTGGTGGAAAGTTCTGGTTGTTTGTCCACTTCTGAACTGCAGCCCAACTATAGAACCTGAGTGTTGCGTGTGCATCTAGGAGATAGGGTACGCAGAACACCGGGCATGAAGAAAGATGTGTATCAACAACTCCCATGGTGGACATCTGAAGTCGCCAAGGTATGGACAGAGAAACGAAGTGCTACTAAAGAATTGGAGACATGCAGAAAGTCTTCGAGACTGTCTGATATTCATAACCTATTTACGCATTCTCCTATCCTCGAGCTCAGAATTCCGAGCTCTTAAGGTTCATTGCTGCAGATATAACCCGTCTCTATTCATCTCTCTGGTTGGCCTTCTCTTTCCAGTTGGTGACACCTAGTGTTTGCAGGTCTGTATGGATATTATCTCTCCATAGTCTTCTTGGTTTGCCTCGTGATCTACGACCATTCATCTCAAGCACCTTGCCAAAAGTATTTTGTAGGGTGATAATCCTGAAACCGATGAGTCTGGAATGATCTTTGCCTGGTTTTAGAAGTGAGATAGGGTAGCTGTGTACCCAATCCTGGGGAACTGAAGCTGTCCTGACACTCTGGTTAAAATAAAACGCCATCTCCCTCAAGTCTTCAACACTAATGCTCTTCATATGGGCATTCTTGGCTCCGTTTGGCCCCCAGGGCGTTTCTTCTGTTTTAACTGTTTTTTTTTTTAAATTTTATATCCTAAAACCCAATGATATCCTGAATATAGTTATCATTTATAATACTGGACAGATTAGCTGCAACTGATTTTCTAAGCTACCTATCATTATAATCAGTTTGGAATTTAAATCTCTCCAAAAAACCTCCCCCCCCTTCGCTTTGTCTGTTGTCATTGGCTTATCCTTATCAATGTATATAATGCCTGTTTGTGACAGGCCGATCCGTCCTTTGTATCTGTCTGTGAAGTTTCCAAAACTCGGTGATTTATCCGCTCCAATTTCGCTCATAAAATATTCCCATTAGGCTTTTTTTTTTTTTTTTTGCATCTGCTGCACACTGCTAGCTTCTCTACATCCATTGTATCCCGTGAGGTGCCTTTCGCACTTTGGGTGATTGCTTAACTGCTGCTCGCTTTGCTCTCAATGCCTGTTCTACTTCTTGGTTCCACCATAAAGGCTGAACAAAAGCAGAGGAGATGGTTCTGCTGTATACCTTTTGTTGGAGGCGTCCAAGAAAGTTGTGCTCCAAGTTTCAGAGCCGTTTAAAATGACTGGTGTTATCAGTGTTTGATATATTTTAATCTTGGGCTGAGGAGCACAGGAGGAGCGGGATGCAAGACTTTTTGATAGCGGGAGCACTGGAGCACCTGCGGAATGTACTGCTCCGTCCTCTTCTTCTTTTGATTCTAGACTGCGTCAGGTACGTCATCGCCTTCTGATGTAATGACTGCCACCGGTAACGGGTATCGATCCGAGCCTCTCGTTGGTTAGCTGAAGCGTAGAGTTCTCTTGCTTCATCTGCTCGAGAATCTCTTGGTCGCTTAGGTGGAGACTGACCCTCCGTACCACCCAGCGCCTGACTTTCTGGTACATTGTGGCTGTCACGGTAATCTCATTAAGTAGCTGCAGTTCTTCACTGCCGTTCTTCTTGATCTGGTCGACAGGCTTTGTGGTTCCGTTCGTCCTGTTCTGGGTGGCGATCGCGCCGTCTCTGGTTTTCCTGAATCTCATTATTGTTAGCTTAGCGAGCACGATTTCCAGAACATTAATCATCATCAGTGTGGTCTTTTCTCTGGTCTGTCGTAAAGATATGGTTTTTTTTTTTTTTTTGTCTTTTCGGCGAGGTCGATGGTTCTCGCATAACTGATCTAGGCACCACAACAGGGGTTACCTCGGGGGCCATTGGCGCTGGTGTCGGAAGCTCCTTGATAGCGACGGCTTCTGGTGATGATGGTGCCTCGATGAGTACGTCGTCCTTGGTAGCTGGAATACATCGGGATGGAGCGATTGGTATTCTGCCTCTGCTGGCCGACCTTTCTCCCTCTTTGTTACTTTTAACCAGCCACGGTGAACTGGACTGGTGCTGACAGCAGCAGTTTTAAAATTCTGGTGTTTTCACGATTAGGTAAATTCGCCTCGCTTTCAGGATCAGGTAACTAGCAATAGCGCGGTCCCTGAAGAGTCGGCAAGCTTTGTTAAGAATCCTAAAAAGGACTCAACGGATGCTTTCCTAACAGTGTACAAGGCTAAAGCTTTTGTAATGGTGCGTAAATCGGGCTGCTAATACCCAAACGAACGGCGGTTAGGATAACCAGTCCTTAAAACTAAAGACAGTCCACCCATTCTACACACCGGTATTCACTAGCTCGCTTCTGATTAGTCGACCTTCAGCCTACCTCACTTCTGACTGGTCGGTCTCGAACCATCCGACTTTTAAACAAGAGGCTGTTCCGCAAAGCCGTTGATATCGCGTGTTGTATATTTCAAAATTCCTGAGCTTTTAACACTCCACACACCCCGACAACTGGGTCTAACACACAAAACCTTTAGAGAGTGACGAAACCTATGTCACAGGCAGTCTCTTTCTCGGAATAAAAACGTAAATACAAGACAACAACAGACCGCCACATCAATAACCTCGACCACGGTAGACAAGTCCAACAAACTTTTCAATGAAATTAGTCTACTTTCCGCGGGGAGACCAACGTTTTAATAACCAGAGACCTCCACACTTTTGTGTCGGGTCTTGAACGAACTGAAGCCGCTTTTCCGCACACCGTGTGGATAGACGGAAGAGGCGAAGGAACACATATTCTAACACCCCTACAACATAGAACGCGTATGGAGGAGAATCATTTGTACAAGCTCGAGAAGTACAGTGATTTAGCAGCCGGTTTGAGGAGAAACGAGGCTTACACAGTACGGGTATTTGCCGTCGAAGTGGGAGCGAGAGGCCTCGTTTCCACTTCGCTCTACAATGTGGTGAAAGAACTAGGATTGCGCGGTAATGAACTGAAACGAACACTAAAAAAACTGGGAGAGGCAGCCGAAAGGGCCTCTAGCTGGCTTTGGACGCAGCGCAACAACGTAGGGGACGGGCCTCGGTGAGCTGGTCCGGGTGTCTAGTGGAAAAGAGTTTCTCATCCCTTTGAAAGTCCATCGTGTCCGAATTGTCTGCCAGTGTTCCTCTGCCAACTGCTAATAAAAGTCCAACATGTGTCCGGTAAACTAAAGTAAGCTTGTCGCTCGGTCGTCCAGGCATGCTGACTGCTTTAATTAAGCTGCCGCGGCGGCTTCTTATCTCACAGTACCTTCTGCGAAACCACCAAGTCGTCTTGTCTCTGGCCGAAAGTAAAACACCATCCGGTAATTCCGTGCAGCGGGGAACCAGCCCTGAGCTTCGTGAACTCAGGAGGGCCCACCTCCGAATACGTCTAGGAATCGTGGGCCGAAACGTGTGTCGACGAGGATAATTTCTACTGATGACTGGTAGATCCCCGCTGTACTTGCTCCCTGTGAGTTTATTCCTATAGAACATTCTATGTGAACAGGCCGTGGCATGAATGGGAGCAGCATGAAATCCCGCGCCCTGAGAGCATCGAAGTGATATGCACCAATAACACATTTGAGGAACTTTTTTCTGGACCAAACATAGCGTAATTAGCCTTTTATTCATGCTTCCTGAACAGCCACACGCGCTGGTCTATGTTCGAGGGGTGTCAGGTTGTGTTTTTCTCGCAAAAATTGTGCGTCGTGTGGGCGGTGAGCTAAATGTTGTGTGTTACTCGTTTGTGTGAGCAGGGTGGTGACATTGTGTATATTCTTGAGTTCAAGAAGGGTTTTTAGGGTGCACCAGAAAATGTTTACAATTCTGAAACCATGGAACATAGTCTAGACTCTCTTGTGGGACGTAGGCTGAGGTTGTGGGGTTAAGGGTTAGGGCCAGTTGTAGATGTTGTGTTGTTGTTAAAAGTGGTGATGTTGTGCAACATAAAACACACGAACTTGGTGGCAATAGCACTGGAGACAATACAACATGGTGCTCCTGTAACATAGACTAGCCTGTGTGACAGTTTAGCAAGCATGAATGAAAGGTCAGCGAGTGTATTTACATAATACGTAATGTTTAAACAGCTGCTTAAAATTAGAACGTCTATATGTTGGGGGGGGGGGGGGGGGGGGGTTGTCTAATTTTGTTTAGGGGGTGGGGGAGAGAGCACAGCCCGGAGGGGTTTGTGTAGTTTGGTATAATTTAGGCAAGGACTGGACCTTGAATTTGTTGCTCTCCTACAGCGGGTATGTCACAAAATGAGCAGGCTGGATGGATTTTTGCAGCCTCTGTGGGCGTTGAGCTACTTATGAAAGAATCGACGTAAAAGTTTCTTGTGATTAGATACACAGAGGAACAGAAATAATAAAACCTGGTAATTTTATTTGTGGATAATTTGGGGGGCGGGGGTGAGCAGCAGATCTAGACAATACAACATGAAGATTTAATTCCTATCAGGATAATGTTGTGAAAGGAGATGTTATTGTTTGGAAGGAGAGTCCCCCCCCCCCCCCCCCCCCCCCCGGCTCTTTTCCCTGCTTGGGCCTGGCTGACCCTCCAAGTTTGACTTTTACTAAACATCTGTGCAAAGAACTTTGCTTCTGCCTTCTCAGGATGTTTTGGAAATCTAACATTGTCTGGTCATTCAGACATCGCTTTTATGATGATTTTTGTGTGTGGTGGCACTTCGCTGCAATATTTTTGACATCCTCCATTTGGCAAACACTTCCTTGATTTAGGATAGATGTGAAAAATGGTAGTGTGTGGTGTCATGACTTATTTTGATTCATAAAAGTTTTAGCACGTGAGTCATATTCTAGTCTAAATTTTCTACATCTAAACATGATGCATTGCTGGACGTATACCAAGATGTCACTCCATTTGTGAACAGGGAAAAAGACTTCTTTTCACACCATTAGCATATTAGATGTATGGTGCAAGCCCCAAATTGTTAAGAATAATCAGCACTCAGTGGCTGGTTATGTGATCAATATTCTGCCAGCTGATTTCTCATGAAATATCCTGAAGTGGTCACATTCTCCAGAAAAGGAAGAACAACCAATAACAAAATGGATGAAGACCAGTTAAAGCAAGCGAAACATTTTACATATCTGGGGAGGATTTTTTTCTCCAGAAGATGGAAGAATTAGTAAAGAATTCCAGCAAAGATGCAATAAAGCTAAGCAAGTTTTAGGCCAAATGAACTGAAGCCGCTTTTCCGCACACCGTGTGGATAGACGGAAGAGGCGAAGGAAAATATTATCCACTTCAAAAGGGATTTGAACAGATAACAAAGGTCTGGCACCCTCCTAAACAGTTATATTCCTAATAAGAATAAACACATTACAACAGCAACAACAAAAAGAAATCATTAGTTAATCAAGAAATAATTTTCATTTAAAAATTGGTTGCCATTTTATTAATACAGAAATCTTCAAACTTGTAATACTCAGAAAGGCAACCTCACAATAAAAGAGTATATTCTATCTTATGTCTGCATTTATTGAATAAAATATTAAAGGCATACTGGTTCAGTAGTAAATAATATTATCAATATGCATGGAGAAAGGGGTGAGAGCAGAGTACACAATAACACAATGTGCTTGTATCTAAGCTGTAAATGTTATAATGTATAGGTCTCTCAACACGACCCTAATAGTGAATGATAATAATGAGATAGCCACACAAATTCCATTATGTAATGTAAATTAACATTTATGAATATGCAGAATATGAAATTCTAGACATATGAATAGAGAATTTATATCTTTCTATTCTCTGCTACAAACTTCAGCTGGGAGTTATAACAGTGCTAGAATCTTCAAAGAAGGCAATTAGTTTTATAAGATACTGGATTTAAACCGCCTTTGCCCAGAAAAGTAAAAGTACATTTTATTCTCACATTCTTTTGAGATATATGCAGTCAGATATAACAGTATGTCCCTCAATAATGTAGGACTACAAAAGGAAACATATATATATATATATATATAGGCAGCAGTTATTTCAGTGATATTTATACAATTATTGTATACATAACTGGGGGCTGCCTGGTCTCGAGGCATGGTGTCCACCTCAAGTGCTAGAGGTCCTGGGTTCATGCCCTGGTAAAGACTGTGAATTTTTAAATTTTTTTCTGGTCTCTAGGAAGTAAGACCAGAACCTCGTGTGTATTGCTGCGCATGTAAAATAAAATCCAATGGCAGTTGGAAATCGTAAAGAGAAGCCGAACAGTGCTGACCAAGTAAAATTTTGAGTTAAAAATCTACTTAAAAGTATTTCAGGATCCTCGCCGGTGCAACAGAGTTCGTGCACTGCGTTGCAATTCTTCTTTGTATGCATAATTCACATTTAATTCTGTGAGATGTATCCAATCTAGATTTATTCTTTACTCAATTGACACTTTCCATGCCAGTGACACATCAGTATATGATGCTAGACTTGTACCTTCGTAGACCAGTAGGCACTCAGTTGGTAATGTGGTCAACATCACGCCAGGGCACTCAGTGAGTGATGTGGTCAACATCATGCCAGGGCACTCAATGAGTGATGTGGTCAACATCATGCCAGGGCACTCAGTGATGTGGTCAACATCATGCCAGGGCACTCAGTGATGTGGTCAACATCATGCCAGGGGACTCAGTTGGTGATGTGGTCAACATCATGCCAGGGCACTCAGTGATGTGGTCAGGGCATGCCAGTGGCACATCAGTGAGTGATGTGGTCAACATCATGCCAGGGCACTCAGTGATGTGGTCAACACCATGCCTGGGCACTCAGTGAGTGATGTGGTCAACATCATGCCCAGGGCACTCAATAGTGATGTGGTCAACATCATCATGGCACTCAGTGGTGGTCACATCAGTCCAGGGAGTGATGTGGTCAACATCATGCCAGGGCACTCAGTTGGTGATGTGGTCAACATCATGCCAGGGCACTCGGTGATGTGGTCAACATCATGCCAGGGCACTCAGTGATGTGGTCAACATCATGCCAGGGCACTCAGTTGGTGATGTGGTCAACATCATGCCAGGGCACTCGGTGATGTGGTCAACATCATGCCAGGGCACTCAGTGATGTGGTCAACATCATGCCAGGGGACTCAGTTGGTGATGCGGTCAACATCATGCCAGGGCACTCAGTGATGTGGTCAACATCATGCCAGGGCACTCAGTTGGTGATGTGGTCAACATCATGCCAGGGCACTCGGTGATGCGGTCAACATCATGCCAGGGCACTCAGTGATGTGGTCAACATCATGCCAGGGGACTCAGTTGGTGATGTGGTCAACATCATGCCAGGGCACTCAATGAGTGATGTGGTCAACATCATGCCAGGGCACTCGGTGATGTGGTCAACATCATACCAGGGCACTCGGTGATGTTGTCAACATCATGCCAGGGCACTAAATGAGTGATGTGGTCAACATCATGCCAGGGCACTCAGTTGGTGATGTGGTCAACATCATGCCAGGGCACTCAGTTGGTGATGTGGTCAACATCATGCCAGGGCACGCAGTGATGTGGTCAACATCATGCCAGGGGACTCAGTTGGTGATGTGGTCAACATCATGCCAGGGGACTCAGTTGGTGATGTGGTCAACATCATGCCAGGGCACTCAGTTGGTGATGTGGTCAACATCATGCCAGGGCACTCGGTGATATGGTCAACATCATGCCAGGGGACTCAGTTGGTGATGTGGTCAACATCATGCCAGGGGACTCAGTTGGTGATGTGGTCAACATCATGCCAGTGGACTCAGTTGGTGATGTGGTCAACATCATGCCAGGGCACTCGGTGATGTGGTCAACATCATGCCAGGGCACTCAGTGATGTGGTCAACATCATGCCAGGGGACTCAGTTGGTGATGTGGTCAACATCATGCCAGTGGACTCAGTTGGTGATGTGGTCAACATCATGCCAGGGCACTCAGTGATATTGTCAACATCATGCCAGGGGACTCAGTTGGTGATGCGGTCAACATCATGCCAGGGCACTCGGTGATGCGGTCAACATCATGCCAGGGCACTCGGTGATGCGGTCAACATCATGCCAGGGCACTCGGTGATGCGGTCAACATCATACCAGGGCACTCGGTGATGTGGTCAACATCATACCAGGGCACTCGGTGATGTGGTCAACATCATGCCAGGGCACTCAATGAGTGATGTGGTCAACATCATGCCAGGGCACTCAATGAGTGATGTGGTCAACATCATGCCAGGGCACTCGGTGATGTGGCGAACATCATGCCAGGGCACTCAATGAGTGATGTGGTCAACAACATGCCAGGGCACTCAGTGATGTGGTCAACATCATACCAGGGCACTCGGTGATGTGGCGAACATTATGCCAGGACACTCAATGACTGATGTGGCGAACATTATGCCAGGACACTCAATGAGTGATGTGGCGAACATCATGCCAGGACTCTTAATGGGTGATATGGTCAACATTTGCCAGGATACATCAAATTACTGAACACATAATAAGGAATCAATCCTGCATGATGTATGAAACTATTAGAGTCACTTGTAGGTACACAAGGATAAAGCTATTGATGAAGTATGAACAATTGGGATAATGCACAAGCTAATCCAAAATGGAGTAAGTGTACAAATTTATAAATGGATAAATAAAGTTTTTAAAAAGAACATTTCAAAGTTGAAATACAAGGACATATCAATAAAAGAATGAAAAATGTAACAAGCAGCATCTTAGGGAAATCTTAGGTTTTTTCATTCAATATTTGTAACCAATGTCAGTGATAGACGAAATGTTGACGGATTCCATGGCTACTGTGTTGATAACAGAATTATGGAATCATTTTAAAAACAACAAATAGCCAAATGCCTTTAAAAGAGCAAATAGCTAGATACTTATATGAATAACAAACAGATACAAGAAACTCTACAAATACTTAGCACAAAATTAGTTTTATTTAAAATATATTTACATTTTTTAAACAATCCAAGAAACAAATTATAAATTTCAATGAAGATTAAGATGAATTAAAACAGCCCAAGCTACCTAGGTAATAAAATGGAAGTAGATATGGAGAGGGGAGTATGTAATTAGAAAACACACTGATACCTCCCCACAAAAATGTATTATTATTAAAGCAATGTTTTAAGTGAAGAATGTGTAGAATAGTTAACTCAGCAAACATGGGATGTTGCAGTGAGTTTATGGAAAATAAACACTCTTTGTATGCACAGATGCAACTGTCCTGGCCACCCACAAGTGGTTCATCTCACTAACTTGACAGGGCTAAATCTGCCATTAAATACAACTTAAAAAACCCCGCCTCTTGAACAAGGCATAATCAAAACATTTAAAATGCTCCAGCAGGCCCAGCTCTTGCAGTGCACCATTACTAAAACACATATTTGCCCATGGAAGCAACTTCATCTGCTGCATCAATTATTGCTCTGGATGCCGTCGTCTGCATCAGTTCTGGAATCACATTTAGTTGGAAATGACACAGAAATGTTTTAAAACAGCTGGATTTGTCACAAGAGCACAAGGAAGTGTTACAGCTATAAGTTGTTTTTATTACTGTTGCCATTGGGGGTCAGCAGTTAGACTGAAGGAGTTACAATACCAAGTTAAACTTTAAAAACATTAAAACAAGTTCAGCATCTGATAGATAATATGCTGTGTAAGCTGAAAAAAAATACAGAACATTATATGATTTGGTATGAACATGACAATATTGAATGAAACTAAAAATTTCAAAAAGAACTCAGTGCACTTAAGGTTATGGCAGCAACAGACATGAAACAAAGAATGCTGTTCACAGTGTTCCAGCAGTCGATCCTCTTGGTGACATTATGAATTTGGAATGCTTACTGAATCAAAGAGTCAGCTGATAAAACTTAAATGCATACATTATGAAACCATTAAGGGTAATTCTGGGATGTACAAGAGATATCCTGCTGTTATGTATGCGATATATACTTGCACTGCCGACTATCACAGAAAGTTTCAAAAATCTGCGATCTAAGTCACATCTCAGAGTAGCCGCAGACAAGAAACAACTCCTGCATGAAGCCATAGATGACCTTCGGGTTACAGATTGAAAAGAGGAAGTTCTTGGATGATGCAAGCTGAAGACACAACTGGACATATGTGCAGGATTGATAATATTAGGCGAGGAAAGGAGTGGGTCAGTGTGCCAGCAAAAGCCAGATTTTAATAGGTTTCTAATCACATTGGGTCGTAAGTGCAGGGACTGGCCAGCGGGCCCTGCAGAATCAGAAATTCAACAAATGATTCACAATTCTACCAGATGATGTGATTATCTATACAGATGTCTCTCTGTTGAGAGACAGATGAAGTTCATAGGCATTCTTAGTAAAAGCAAATGGACGCTGCTTAGTGCAACAAAGTCTGGCACGTGACACCACAAAATCTAGTTTGAGACTGGAAGCGGAGCCAGTCACTGCAGCCTTCCGCCGGCTTGAGAATCAGCTGTACACATTTCGTAACTGTAACCAATCCACAAAGATGTTGAGAAAGATGGAAGACAAGTATGCTCCATGAAGACTGGCAAGCTCTGCTTCACAAGTCCTAGGTGTCCTTTGGATATTTTCTCCAGGATATACTGGTGTATTAGGAAATGAAAATATTCGGAAATTTGATCACAGAGGTCTCGAGGTATGGTGCCCACTTCAAGTGCTGAAGGTCCCGAGTTTAAGCCCCCATGAAGGCTGGGATTATTTCACGTGGACTTAGTATTTTCCCCCTGGTCTCTGGGCAGTAAGACTAAGCCCCGTGTGTATTCTTGCGCATGTAAAAAATCCCTTGGCAGTTGGAAATCGAAAAGAGTAGCCTAACAGCACTGCCTTGGCAAAATTTGGAGTTAAAAATCTACCAAAAGTTTTTTAGGATCCTTGCCAGTGCATTGGAGTTCATACACTGCATTGAGATCTTCAGACTCAGGCTTGAGTCAAAAGTAGAACCAAGCACTTATGGGTTAAACCTGTGTGCCACGATGTTGATCCGTTGAATAAACAAACAATAGGAAATGAACAGGAATATAGACTGGCTAGTTTTGCACAAGCTGTGGTAAACTGATGTATGAAAAGCTAGACTTAAGGGCCCTTTGGGGGGGGGGGGGGGGGGGGGGGGGGGGAGAGAACAGTGAGGAAAAACAGATGGATCATCATGGTCTGGCCAACAATCAACACTCAAGGAAAAAGCGAGATGGATATACAATCAGATTTTTATTGGCACCATTGGAACTGGAACTCTGCACTTGCTGCTGAAGATGGGGATGGAGCACTTATGGGAATGTCCAGAGTGCTGTGATGTAGATTCTTAATTCAACATTAAACCTTCACACAACCATGACAATGAAATTGAATATTGTACTAGTAGCAGTCATGTAATCAATGATATCCTTTTCAACCCTTCTGAGTTAAAACTGGGTTACATATTTTCAATACTGGATACTTATGTTTGGCAAATCATTTTGGCAGTTTAAAATTGCATAGGATTTTGTTTTAACTGTTTAGAGTATCATGTTGCATTTATTGTGTGAAGTTGACAAGAAAACTGAAATACCCAGTAACCTCAAGGTCTATCAAATCAATAGCAGCATAAATTTACAGAGACTGATTGGCAGCCAGAAATCTTAGATTAAAATAATAAGAAGTAGAATCTACTAGCAGGCACATTAGGTAACAGAAACAACACTGCCAATATTTGTAAACAGCATAATCTTAGGTTATTGTTGTTTAACAGCATTATAAACAGACCAGGAGGATTGCATAAATTTGTGAACATGAAATGTGAATCGGGTGGCAGTAATTATAGATCAAACATTCCTATCTAATCATATACTTTTGCAGTACTCAACATTTCACACCAAGTCATAACCATTTGGATAATTAATATTTTCTGCCAAATGAGTTGTTTGTGGTATCAGCATCCAGCTTAAGAATGGAGGTAGAGGCGGTCACTGTAGCTTTTCACTGACTAGAGAACATGATTAACACGTACGTACACCGTGATTGTAACTGACTCAGAAAGGATGTTGGGGAAAGGCATGCGTCGTGCAGAGTAGCATGCTTGGCTTCAGAGGTCAAGGAAGAAGCGCCTTTTCTTGATCTTTTCTCTGGAGTGTGTTGGGAAATAAAGAAGCAACAGATTGGCTGGTTCTGCAAAACTTGGTGGAATACTGATGCAAGATAAGGCAGATGTGGTTAAGGCCCAGGAGTATGTGTACAATTTGGAACAGTCAACTATCATCACAGTCTGGTGAGAGTGATCAGTGATACAGCGAGGAATGACGAGGAAATATGGCCGATACTCAACGCTCAAAGGAAAGGCAAGATGGACATATAATCAGACTGCTAATGGTACCTACTGGTACAAATGTTAATGGTATCTGTGCTGGCTGCTGAAAATGGGGACAGAGTGCTTGTGGGAACGCCCTGAGTGTTGTACTGTCAGTTCTTTAATCAATTCAACTTAGGTACATTCCTCACAAGTTACATTATTCAGAAATTTTGCACATTTCTCATTAAATAATGTACTTGATGAATACTTCTTTTTTTTAACTGACTTCTGCTCTGTAGGCTTAACTTGGTATTCCACAAAATGTCAGTGTAGAAACATGCATTTAGTACAATTTGTGTGACTATTAAAGCATTGTGAAATCTTCTGTCAATCCGAATGTAGTCAATTTTCTAATCTTTTTGTGATGTCCGTAAGAATCTTGGAAACTGCCACCATTTGCCTTGTCAATAATTAACTGCTGTGCAGTTTCCAACATTAGTATTAAGGTCTGTGAAAATAACATACATTTATTATTCCTTTCTTTGCATCCTCTAGTTCACTATAAAATGCAACTCTTATCTTCCCACTTGAAAAAAAAAAATGTTGGCATACATACCTGCATGATATCCACATCAACAGCCTGTCATTTAATTTTAAAAGGTAAAGTCGGGAGATGTGAACCAGCGTCATTGCACATGGTTATAAACCATAAGTGCTCTGCCACCAGTACAGACAGCTGATAAGAATTGTCCACCTGTGTTGCTGTCCGCACGTAACTCTGTAGCTACAGCAACGTTCCTCCATTTACCCCAGAGTGTCAACACTGGTACCCATTTGCCAGAGGCTGGGTGAACCCCGGGAACCGCCCGGTTTCGAACACCGACCGTAGTGTCATTGAATTTTACCAGTAACATTTTGATCCCACATTGTGTCCTTTAATCGACCTTTTTTTCCTTCAAGACTGACACTTCTGTCTACACCATTCTGCTGTCTACACCATTCTGCTGTCTACACCATTCTGCTGTCTACACCATTCTGCTGTCTACACCATTCTGCTGTCTACACCATTCTGCTGTCTACACCATTCTGCTGTCTACACCATTCTGCTGTCTACACCATTCTGCTGTCTACACCATTCTGCTGTCTACACCATTCTGCTGTCTACACCATTCTGCTGTCTACACCATTCTGCTGTCTACACCATTCTGCTGTCTACACCATTCTGCTGTCTACACCATTCTGCTGTCTACACCATTCTGCTGTCTACACCATTCTGCTGTCTACACCATTCTGCTGTCTACACCATTCTGCTGTCTACACCATTCTGCTGGCTCTTTTTACTAGATGTCTCATTCATTTATTATTACATTCTTGGCCATTTCCCTCTTGTCTCACATATTCTAATTTTCAGCCATATTAAATTACTGGAAATTGTCCATCAGGTCTCACATATTCCAGTTTCAGTTATGTAAAATTCTTGGCCATTTTCCATCTGGTCTCACCCACTCCACAGTTTTATACATATTAAATTCTTGGCAATTTTGCAACTGGCCTCATACATCTCACAGTTTTCTACATTAAATTCTTGGCAATTACCCATCTGTTCTCACACATTCCAGTTTTAAGCCATATTAAATTCTTGATAATTTTCCATCTGGTCTCACACATTCCACAGTTTCAGTTATGTTAAATTCTTACATCCATGGAACAAAAGAGAAACAACACAGCCATCCATTATCATTACCAGAAATCAGAACACTAATCAGGGGACAATACAAGGAGTTGTGAAGAGAACAAACTAACAGTAAACATCCACAAGACCCCATCAGCGGACTCCAGAACAACAGAAATCAATATACAACAGTTTTCCGTCTTCGAACAGGACACTGCAAGCTCAACTAACACATGCACAAAAAAAAAAAAACACGATAGCAGAGCTCCCACAGCAGGCCTGTCAAACAGGACCACAAACACCTGAGACCATTCTGCAGACCTGCCCACTCAATCTAAAACTTCAAAAGACACCTGGCCTCAAGAGCAAAGTGTGCAGAGCAGGCTATGGGGAACCATGAAGAACCTCCTGCTGACACATGAGTTTATAGAGGTGACCCACCTGATGGTTTGATCTGAGCATATGAAACAGAACACGAAGAAGACATTCTTAACAACTTCTTCTTCTTTCATTCGCATGAAATAATTTATCTGTATCTATAATGCTGACTCTAGTATGAACTTCACTGTCTTTTGCAATTCCCTAAGTGGCCTGTAAAGTTTGACTTCTACAAGTGTCTCTTTTGGCCAGAAGTTTTACAATGAAACGTTGAATCTGGGACAGTCTTGGTGGAAATGATCTGTTGTCTCAGGTGCCAGTCCACAGGTACACATGGCTGATTTACCAACCTTAAATTGTCTGTACATGTGGCAGCGAAGTCGACTGTGCCCTGTTTTAAGGCGAAGGATAATGACTTGCTCTGGTCTGTCCATAATATGGTAATTGTCTTGTGCCAGTTTCGGTGGCATTCTAATTGATTTGATTATTCTCTTCTTCTGTTGATAAAAACTGGTATGTCGGGTTGTTCTTCAGTTGCACCTTCCTTAGCTAGTTCATCAGCTCTCTCGTTTCCAGGAATTGCACAGTGGGAAGGCATTACTCAATTACAACGGTTGCCTAGTTCAGATAATAGTGTCCATATACTTGGTGCCTGAAGTACCGCTGTTGCATCTGTCAAGAATACCACTGGTTGTGAAAAATACCCTGTATTTAGTAGTTTCTCTACCGCAATCTTGATGGCTTAAACTTCTGCACCATAGTTGTGACAGTGCTTTCCTGTTGGTATTTTGGCTGCATCCCTGGTAATATTAGGATACTCAATGTATGCTCCTGCACCTCCGTTTCTGACTGCGCTTTCTGCTGACCCATCTGTATAAACACAAACCTAAAGATTTTGCGGGTTCTTGACAACTGTCCATCTAGTCTTGCTCGCACATTCTAGTTTTCAGTCATATTAAATTATTGGCAACTGTCCATCTGGTCTCATACATTCCACAGCTACAGTCATATTACATTTTTTGGCAACTGTCCATCTGGTCTCATACATTCCACAGCTATGTCATATTACATGTTTTGGCAACTGTCCATCTGGTCTCATACATTCCACAGCTACAGTCATATTACATTTTTTGGCAACTGTCCATCTGGTCTCATAGATCCCACAGCTACAGTCACATTACATTTTTTGGCAACTGTCCATCTGGTCTCATACATTCCACAGCTACAGTCATATAACATTTTCTGGCAACTGTCCATCTGGTCTCATACATTCCACAGCTACAGTCATATTACATTTTTTGGCAACTGTCCGTCTGGTCTCTCACATTCTAAGTTTCAGTCATATCAAATTCTTGTGACATTTTCCATCTGGTCTCAAAAATTTCAGTTATATTAAATCATGGAAATATTTCATCTGGACTCATGTTTCAGTTTTAGTCATATTAAATTGTTGAACATTTTCTATGCGGTCTCACTCATTTTGCAATATTCAGTCATATTAAATTGTTGACCATTTTCTATCTATGTGGTCTCACTCATTCTGCAATATTCAGTCACATTAAATTGTTGACCATTTGCTATCTAGTCTCACACATTCCTCCACACTGGACAGTCACTAACTTCCTGTTTGATATTGTGTAATTAGCTAAACAAGACAAAAATCGTGCAAATAATATAACAATGTAAATGCCCACATTTAAGACACAGACATTTGTAGTCAGACTTTAACTAATCGAAAACTATGCTTCTATTTGCAGAAGACAAATTTAGTTGGCTTATGCACCTGTTGCATATATTTTTGTGCTTCAATTACCATATTTATAAATTTTTATTGGTCCCATTGTTGATTAATGTTTATTAAACACATTTTAGTATAAGTGGAGAACATCAGTGAGAATTTTAACAGAACAAGATCAAATATTTAAACACAAGTATGTATGAAACATCAGTGAGAATTCAAACAGAACAAGATCAAATATTTAAACACAAGTATGTATGAAACATCAGTGGGAATTTAAACAGAACAAGATCAAATATTTAAACACAAGTATGTATGAAACATCAGTGAGAATTTAAACAGAACAAGATCAAATATTTTACACAAGTACGTATGAAACATCAGTTAAGAGACCTGGAATGTACAGTTCACAGATCCCAGGACATATTAATTATCAAAATAATTATCTGTGTTTAATGAAGAGGAAACTTGAACCCAACCAACAGAATCTTTTTAACATTTAAATTATTTAAAACTTTATAAAATAACTCTGAGGAGAAAAAAAAATATATACATATAAGGCAAGTAAAATATTTCAATTACACAAATTTCTTTAGTCTTCACAAAGTATCATTTGATTAATGGATATTCTCACTTATGTTTAAAAACCACAAAACACTATGGGTACCACAAACCAGAACGGGTATTGATTTTTAAATGTGACTAGTAGATAATATCTACATGACATTTCCCTAATACAAACAAGGTGGTGGATGATGATTATATCATTTACTTCTTCCTCAGAGTTCATGTCTCTCTCATGAGAGGTAAAAGCCCTCCATGATTAGCCATGCAGGAGAGTTAGGAAATGAACAGGCAGACAGACTGGCTGGTTCTGCACCAACAGGTTATGAAATTATGCATGAAAAGCTAGATGTAGTCAAGGCCCCCGGAAGCAACCAATACAGACGCATAAATCGATTATTATAGTCTGGAGAGAATAGTACTACTACTAGGAGTGGCCAGAGGGTTTAGTTGACACTTTAGACTCTGAGGAAAGGCATATACTCAAACAGCTACTGGCACCACCAGAAGTGGAACTCTTTGTGGACTGCTGAAGATGAGGACAAAGCACTTATGGGAATTCCTGAGTACTGTTACGTAAGCACTTGGTTCAACACAAAACCTCAACATGATTAGGCATGTCCTAAACTAGAAATGGTGCGGGGGTACAGCATCAGAATGTTGAATTAGGAATCGACATCACAGCACACAGGACACTCCTGTAAGCACTCTGTCCCCATCTTCAGCAGCAAATGATGAGTTCCAATTCCAATGGCACCAGTAACTATCTCACTGTTTATCTATATGGCATCAGAGAACAAGCTCAGTTGTTGAGGGATGTTTGTATCTAGATAGTTTGGATATTTCTTGAGAGTTTAACAAAGTAAGACCATGTATTAGTATACAAACAATCTGATGAAGTGATTTATCTGTTTGGTAAGGTAATATTTCTCAGAAATATTTCAGTAAGATAGCTCTCTGACCATAGCCCTAGCCAATATTACTACAACACTTGAAACTTTTTTACAGTATAAATTTACATACAAAATATTCCAAAACAAATAACTAGAATACTTAGACCCTTCTGACAAATATTATACACTTAAAATATTTTGAAAACACATGACTATAACTTTTAGAACTTACTAAAAGTTATGACTATACTTTTAAAACATTTAAAACAAATGACTGTAATACTTAATACTTTTTGTCAGATATGATTCTACACTTAAAATATTTGGAAACATATGACTTTAGCTCTTAGAGCTTTCTGTAAGATATGATTATACAATTAAAATATTCTGAAACAGATAACTATAACATTTATAACATTCTGACAGATATGATTATAATACCTGATATTGTGTAAGAAATGATCAAACACCTGGTATTATCTGAAAATCTGCTAGACCTGTCTATAACATTTAATCTTATTTAGAGACTGATAAGATAGAGTGGCAGAAAAATAATATATTTAAAAAACAATGTTAGAAACTGAAAATCCACATCTGGAGAGAATGTTGCGGTTGGAAGTGTCTGTGAGCTCTTGGTGCCACTCAAAACCTGCAAAAAGGGGAGGGGGATAAATGGTTAACCAGAAGACAAAGGGTACCATTTGTATGGAGACTCTTTGGTGAATGTTGAGGAGGGAGACGGAGCTAATATGGACTTGTCCTGAATGTAGTGATGTCGAATTTTTATCCAGATGAACCCAGAATTAAAAATTAAAAATAAAAAAAAACTCTATAAGAATAGTGCAATAAATGTGATCAAATCATCTGGGACTATATGCCCAATAGACCTGACAATCTTGGCACTGTCTGGCAGGAATGGTAATTAATAACAATGGATACTGTCTAAACATCTGACAAAAATAATAATTACTGGTGCTTTATGTACTGTCGAGATGTCTTACTAGAATGGTCAACTCTTGGTTTTGTGTTTGGTTTACTGTCCGGATGTCAGAAAAGAATGACTGTGTGTTGTTTGGAGTCAAATATCACTGTTAAAGTTATCTTATTCAACTCAATATTGTCTGACTGTTCGATCACACCTTGGTGCTTTCTTTAGTTAAGAATATAAACTGAAAAGAATATACTACTGCCTGAATGTTTAACACATATGACCATAATATCCAATATTGTCTACTTGGTGTCTTGTACAGTTTAAAGAATCTAACTTTAAAACCCCGTACTGTCTTAGAAATATGACTGTATACCCTAGCAATGTTTAAAAAATATGACTATTTAACCTGGTAATGTAAAATAATATAGCTCTGAAACTGGACATTGTCTAAGGAATATGACTATAAAACCTGGCTCTGAATAATGACTATGACTATAAAACCTGGTGATTAGAAAACTTAGTACTTACTGTCTAGGTATGCACATATGACACATATGATGACAACATTAAGGACTATTCAAGCATCAAATGTAACTAAAATATGGTATACCAAGTGTCTGACACATTTCATTATTATGCTTAGTACTGTCTTAGTAAAACAATGATAATGCTACTGTCTCAGCGTACCAATAAGCACTTGGTACTGTCTGACAAATGTGATAAAATGAGTACACGGTTCCACATTTATTTTTACAGATAAGTAAAATGATTTTATAGTAAAAAGACAGGACAATATATTTACAGTGTCATTGTTTCAATTATATCAATATACATGTAAAAAATCAAAATTGTTTAAATATTCTGAAACAGAAATATTTAATTATAAATGTATGTCATCCATAGATCTAGACTTCAGAAGGGGCCTGTTCTATGCTTAAAATTTCAACAACATCTTTGGTGTGTGTATGTTTCCCGAGTTCAATATCATGTACAATGATTTCCTTCGGGATCCGACGTTCATAGTAGCGTTCCACGCAGGGCAGAAAGAACAGCATGATACCACTAAGAGCTATCAAAGCGCCCATCAGGATAAAAGAAATGTCATAGCTGCCTGTCCAGTCACACAGCCAACCTGGCAACAGAGGGAGAATGGTATGATTATAGGTTCGAAGTGAATGATGTCTGCTGTCTGTAAATTTGATGTCTGTCAATCTAGTAATTTTAAAGCTGCTGCTTGTATGTTCTATGTAAATCTGTAGTCTGTAAATATGGTGCCTGTAATTCTATTGTCTCTCAATTTCATGCCTGTAAATCTATTGTTTACAAATCTTGTACCTGTAGATCTGGTGCCTGTAAATCTGGTACTTGTAAGTCAGTTCTATATAAACCTGAAGCCTGTAAATCTGTTAACTGTATATCTTATATGTGTCAAAGCAGGATTTAGTGTGGCATCTTTGAAGAAAGTAGTTTGTCATTGCTTTCCTTCTTGGCAGTGACCTTACTATAGCCATTGTTACTATGGTGATTCTCTGCTTACCACTGGGGAACTTGAGACTATGACCAGTTATCTGTCAGCTGCTATCAACTCAGTTCACCATCTGGTTTCACATTATCTTAAGGGAGTTAAACAGCGAATCCACCTTGATCACATGTGTCCCATTGGCTAGCAGAGGAAAGGTTGCCTTACCTCTCCACTGAAAGAGATACACCTACCTAAGCTACTCAATCACTGTGATTAACTTGTCAAATGAGAAATTTTCAGGGATAAGAATAATTCCTGACTCATTCTACTGAAGGAATTAAAACACTCCCTCCATATCATTACAAGGATTCATTTAAGAAGTATAACTTATCAGAAACAAAGACTAGAGATGTTTTTGTACTCTGATAAGCAGCTGCTGTGTTATAGTGGCTAGATGCTCACCTGCAGATTTGAAGGTGGTTGGTTCAAATCTAAACATTTTGGGCTTTTAAAAAAAGAAACGACTTCGGCTTTCAGGTCGAACCAGCCTTAAATGGGCACTAGATAAAAAGTCCTTGAAAGTAAAGGCAGCCGGTATGATGTTGATCACATCAGCCAACAAAGTGCTGATTGGTCTATAAAATATAGGTCTAGCCCTATATGCTTTAAGCTGTAGAAAAGGGTCCTTTACTTTAATACTGTGATAAAGATGATGATAATGTTGATGATTATTAAATCTTTTTTTACAAACAGACCTGCAATGGGTGGCCCCACAAAAGTTGCTGCTCCTTGAAACAAGAGGAGAAGGCCAAATGAGTTGGTCAAATACTCCAGGCCCAAGAGGTCAACAAGTACAACAGAAGTCAAGGATACATAAACACCTGCAGAGAAAAGAAAAAAAAACCTTTGTAGTAGATTTTCTTCAAGATGGGTATGATTAAAACTAAAACTAAACCTAGTCAATAATATAAAGTGTAAAGCATATTATTATTATTCTTTGGTACGTTCACTGGCTGAAAACTCTAGCAGAAAGTTCTGAATGTTCATCCACACCCGGATTTTAGTCTTGTTCCTGAACGTGAATGTTGCGTGCACATCCATTTTACAAATCTGGCTTATCTGTATGCAGACTTTTGGTTCCATGCCTTTCAGGCAGTTGGATGCCTCCAATTAGTCAACAGCCTATGACAAATAAGATGGGAAGGCAGTGGGTCTATTCTTGTTTTCCCCCACAATGGGGCCCTGGAACTCATACAGGGAAAGCAAATTACTATATTAATAATGAAATAAAGTATGGTGGGGGGTGATGATGATGGTCATTGTTCCCCTCCAGGATTGCTGTCCATAGGATTAACTCATTCAGTTCCAATGAACTCTCCATGCATTTATTGATTACTCCATAAGTGAAATGTCTCTTCTAAACTCATTGCTCATTGATAAATACTTGGGAATGCACAAGGTAAGTGATACCTACCTGGGACTGAAAGAGTTGAGACCTCTGTAGGATAACATCTAAACAATGAATATCAAACAAAAGCGAACTCCAGACACCCCTTTCAGCTCCATAACCCAAATACATTAGGGCGTTCCTATGGTTACAAAGTTGAACGGGTTTCTGGGGCCGGTCCCTGGGTAATTTTCATCCGAATGGTGGCACTTTTTTTACCGGGTGTTTATCACTCTTTGTGATGTCCTGCTGGGGTTGAACATCACCATGTTCACAATTTATGTTTTTCTGCAGTTATAGACCTGCCTATAATTTATGTTTCGTGTCAACAGTAGGCATTTCTATAATTTGTTTTTTATGTCATTCAGAGCCATATCCATAATTTATATTTATGTTTTATCTACATTTGTGTCTATAATTTATCGTGTCAATCAGAACCATGTCCAAAATTTGTGTTTTTCTGAAGTAGCAGCCATGTCTATAATTTATGTTTACGTGTCAACTACACTTATGTCTAATTTATGTTTTTGTATCAAAGAAAGCCAATTCTATACTTAGTGTGTTTGTATCAATCAGAGCCATATCTAAAATGTGTTAACTTCACCTGTGCCTATTTTTTATGTTTCTGTGACATCTAGAAAAATGCTTTTATGTTTATAGTCTATGTCTATAATTTATTACATGTGACACCTACAACTGTGTCTATAATTTATTTACACAAATGTATATAATTTTTTTTTTAAAAACTGTCAACACCTTATTTACAAGAATTATTTTCACAACTGTCTTTTATTTATTCACACAACTGTCTACAATTTTATTTATATGTTTGAGCCACATGTTAAAAGTTTATGTGCAACCTTCACTACAACTGTCTCTATAATGTATGCACATGTATTAAACACAGTTGTAAGTAAAAGTAAGCAAAGCACCCTTTTAACACTTTTGGCACATTAGGCACTACATATATTTTTATACACCAGTCAGCACTCAATTGGTAATGGGGTCAACATCAAGCGGTCACCTTTACTTGCCAGAACAGATTATATACACATGCAGTGTCCACGACTCACATCTGTATGTTGCTGCAGGGAAGATGCATGCTCTCAAAATTTTAATTGTGATTTCTTTGCAGGTGCTTAAGCATAGACTTTTAAGGCTGTTTAATCTTTGCATTGAACTGGCTATTCTCCTTTTGATTTCTGACAGTCTATATTGCTGTTTATTATAGAAACTAGATATTCAGTTTATGACATTTTCAGTTTCTTCATAATTATTGTTATTTTTGAGTGACAGCCAGTTTTGTCTGTCGACATTGTTTTTATTTTATTTAAATTTAAGAATCGGTTTTGATCTTCACTGTGATTTTTGGACAGGTGATTAAATTTTCTATTCCCATTACATTGTTCGAATGAGGATTATGTCATCTGCATTGCCAAGTTCTGGAAAAGGGTTGCCACTGGTTATGCACGGTTTAAAAATCTGGTTATTTTTTTACATTTCTCATTATGTTTTTTGCATATATATTGAACAGGTATGGTGAGAATGCACCATTGCCTCACTCCCTTTTGCACCTCGAATCAATTCAATGTTTCACCAGCTGCTCTGATGGCTGCTTGTTGTTCTTGATATCAGTTTTCAATTAGATCCACTAAATATGCTGAAAACCCCATTCTTTTCATAATACTCCACAATTTCTAATTAATGTTACTTATAAATAAGATAAAGTCATTTGAAATAGTTAAAAGGACCCTCTAACTCTCTCAGTGCTAGAGGGTTCATCATCAGAATCAGAGGCCCAAAGGGTAGTAAACAAAGATGTAAAATTGGCACATCTTGCATTCACTGTGCTTCTGGGTAGGAACCTATGAAAGTATGATGTTTCACTTGTGACTGAAAGAGTTAATGCCTATGATGTTGTTCAGTGTTGCATATAAATCTGGTGTTTGAACTATTGGAAAGGATCCTTTATTGCCTAAGTTTTGTATTACTTTATAAACCATTCAAGTCCTAAAATGATTAGATCTTTATGTTTTAACTGTTATATTTTAATTAATGGCTGTCTGAGCTGAGAGGAGTTAAAGTTATAATTGTTTCAGGCAGATAAGATTGATGTAAGAAATGGGCTAGCACTGTTAATTTAAACAAATAGCAGTCTAGGACAGAAAGAGTTTAAGTGCTAAAGGAAAGTTCATTGAGTTAAGTAGGACAGAGAAGTTTATATACAAGTTCTCTATAACTTATGACTGAGTTTGGTTCAGACTAACAAGTCATAGGTTGAGCTGGTCGTTAAGTTGACTATGTATTTTATGTTGTGTGTGGGCGTGTGTCTGTGTGTTAGTCTGTATGGTGTCTGTGTTCGTGTCTGTGTTGGTTCGTCTATATGAGCATTTTTGTGTGCATATGTATGTGTGTCTGTAAGTGTGTCTGTGTGAGTGTCAGTGTGTGTGTCAGTCTGTGTTGTGTATCTGTATGTGTGGCTGCGTGTGTTTCTGTGGGCGTGTGTCTATGTGTATGTTTGTATGTGTATATGTGTGGATGTGGCTGCGTGTTTGTCTGTGTGTGTGTCTGTCTGTCTGTCTGTGTGTATCTATGTTGTGTCTGTAGGTGTTTCTGCATGTGTGTCTGTGTGTCTATGCCTGTGTGTGTCTGTGGATGTGTGTTTCTGAGTGTTGCTTCCTGTGTACTTGTGTGTTCGTCTTTTTGATAATGTATGCTTGTGTCTGTGTGTGTGTGCGAGTGTTTGTGAGTTGGTGGGTGTATTAGTATGTGTGTATCATTATGTGTCTGTAGGTGTGTCTGTGTGTGTGGCTGCATGTGTGTCTGTCTGTGGCTGTGGCTTTGTGTGTGTCTGTGTGAGTCTCTATGGGTGTGTCTATTATATAATGTCTGTGTGTGTGTGTGGCTTCATGGGTATCTGCGTGTGTGTCTTTTTGAGAATGTGTGTGCGTCTGCGCGTGTGTGTCTGTGTAAGAGTTTGTGCATCTGTGAGTGTATTTGTATGTGTGTGTGCCATTATGTGTCTGTGTGTGTATCTGTGTCTGTCTGTGGCTGTGAGTGACTGTGTGTGTGGCATTGTGTGTATCTGTGTGTGTCTCTATCTGTGTATTTATTATATCATGTCTGTGTGTCTCTGTTTTGGTTTATGCATCTGCCTGTATTTCTGTGTGTGTATGTGTGCATGTGACTGTATGCGTGCCTGTGTGTGTATCTGTGAATTTCCCTGCCTGTGTGTGTGTATGTGTTTGGGTGTGTGACTGTGACTGCATTCATGTGTGTCTGTGTGGGTTTATGCCTGTGTGTGTTGGTGTGTATGTTTGTATGGGTCTTTTTGTGCGGCTACGTGTGTGTATGTGTCTGTGTGGGTTTATGTCTGTGTGCGTCAGACGTGTGTGTTTGTATAGGTCTTTTTGTGCAGCTACATGTGTGTATGTATGTGTGTGTGTATAGCTGTGTGTCTATATGTGTCTGGGTTGTATGCGTGTGTGTTTTAGAGCGCATGTCTGTGTGGGTGACAGTGTGTTTGAATGTATGAATGTATGTATGTATGCATGTGTGTGTGCATGGTCGTATGTATGTGGATGTGTGTGTGTATTGGGTGCCTGTGTGTGTGTGTGTGTGAGTGAATGGGTTTGCGTGTGTATGTGGGTGTGTGTGTTCGCGCACATATTTTACCACCCATGCTTTTGTTTTTGGCTTGATATCCTTAGTATGCATATTATATTATTACATGAACATAACATGCTTTATTGATGAAATACAACTGCTGTGTGAAAAATGTAAAATTTGTAACCCTTTGAAAATAAAGTTCGTTCGTTCATTCATCTTGCCTCAGAAGCAGAAATATTTTGGTTATATCAAGCGCCATGGCGAACTGGGGAAAAATAACAGCAGAAGGCACTGTACCAGAAAGAAGGGCAGGGGCCGACCAACATAAAGATGGGTACAGAATATAAGTGACTGCTTGAGTATAAAAGTACACAAGGCAGGAGACCTGGCGAGAGACTGAGTTTCTTTTAGGCAAACTGTGATGAGAGGGATGTTCTGCAAAGGACCTGCTACATGATGATGATGATGTAACATTAAACAACGTCATTACACTAGAGGTTTAATAGAATTTCATGGGAGATGTGTGTCCCATGATCATGACAGGGGTAAGAAAGAACATATAAACTCGCAGTGACACTCTATAATTCAAGATCACTCACCAATGAAGACACCAAAAACTGCTGCATAAACAACCATCAGCGTATAATCTCCACCAAAAACAGGACTTAGAGCAGTGGCCACTCCACAAATGGTTAGGGCTGTGTTGTAGAGCATTAATCTGTTGACCCATGGTCGATCGGAGAGAAATCCAAAGATCACTCGACCGGCTGTATTTGCAATACCAATTACCGACAGTAGCAATGCTGCCTTATCTTCATCAATTCCAGCCAGCTTGGCTCTGAAAAAAAAGAGAAACATGGCTGATCTTTTTAAAGGATGACACATCAGTATTTGATCATGATTATTATGACTTTGGTGAGAGTGCCAACAGTGAGATAATCATTTCAAAGACTGCAACAGAGCAGACCATGATTAGATAGCTATCAAGAGGTAGATATAAAGAGAAAGACTGCCAGTCAGTCTGAAATTCAAAAGTTATGATGTAAAAATGAACGGTTCAGTTAGTTTCTAGTTATATTCTGATACTGTGTTTATCTATTTCTTGACATCAACAAACTGAGTTGCCAATGTCATTTGACCAAGAGTAGACTCAAGTTGTACAAAACTGTCATGTCACCATCCAAGAAATTATAGACGAGGTTGAGGCCAAGCACTGTTCAGTTCTTTTGATAGTGATGCTGAATTTGAGTGATCTAAGAAAGATAAAGTTGTTTTGAAGCCATAAAGGAAGCAACTCAATCTGAAAGCTGTGCAGGACATACCTGATTGTGAAATCAGTGACACTAACTTCTTCAGCGATGTGTTCACTGGTACTTTTCAGGCTTCGTGCTTTTTTTTCTGGCTTGACTCAATGAGGTTTCTGGCTGTCCAAGTTGAGAATGTCACTGAAAGGGACTTGATTTGAGCCATGATAATTTTTTATGCCAAACATGACAGCTGAGCTGTACTCCATCTCAAAAATACCTTCCAGACATGCCTGCAACAGTGGTGGGATCACAAGGAGAAAAGTGTGCAGTCCCAAACAACTAAGAAAGGATTAGGGTTTCAGACCTCCAGGTGAAATACTGTATCTGGCTACAGGTGGGACATTTTTTAAACAGACTTTGTACATACTATACATGGTTTTATAAGAAAGTTATTGAAAGATGCCTGCTTCCCAGCACAGTAACCAAAGTTTCAAGTCCCTTCCTGGTGTGGGGAATATTACCCTGGTGTGCCGACCATTACCCTGGTGTGGAGACCATTACCCTGGTGTGGGAAGCATTACCCTGGTGTGGGAAACATTACCCTGGTGTGGGGACCATTACCCTGTTGTGGGGACCATTACCCTGGTGTGGGGAACATTACCCTGGTGTGGGGACCATTACCCTGGTGTGGGGACCATTACCCTGGTGTGGGGGACCATTACCCTGGTCATCAATCTATTCAGGATTATATTTTTTCAGTTTAAAATGAAGGATTTTTAATGCACAGAACAAACACAATGATCTTCCTATGTTTTTTTTTTTCTTATTCAAAAAGGTTGGTTATATTTAACCCCTAGCCCAAAAGGGAGGCAGCACAGTATATTTATTTTGTAAGGATCCACAAAAGTCATTTATACCCAATCTACTCGATTCACAATCTTTGCAGCAGAAGTTACATTCCCCCCCCCCCCCCCCCATGCAACCTAAATTCCTGACCGTTTCTGTCACTATATAGTTGCATTCTGGATAGTAATTGAACAGTGCAAACCTCAGACACTCAGTTCAACATCACAAGAAGTGACATTTAGGACAAGCATAATGGCTACACCAAGTGAAATCTGGTGTACCCTTCAAGTCATGTGCAAGTAAGGGTATTACAGGTCATAGCTGTCTGGTTATCCCCCTTTGAGTTGCTACTTTAAAGTCTGATCACCTCTGAGACCTTAAGAGTCTCATCATGGGTGACAGATCAACACAGCAAACCTAGATACCCCATCCATCGTCTTTAAACAAAAAATTTGTTTAATTAGTGTGCCTGTAATAACTAAATCCAGGCTGAATGTAGCTTGCAGTCTCTGTGCATAATGGTAACTGTTGCAGAACAAAGATTGGCTGACCAACTTTTTACACCACTAGGATATCACACTGAGTGATAAACACCCGGTGACACATAGTGCCACCATTCAGATGAGGATCATATGTGGAGAGGTCCCAGAAATTATATTCAACTCATAGATTGGGTTATATTAGGGCCCCCAGCAACAGCCAGGGTGAGGCATAAAAAAATAAAAATAAAAATGTGTCCCATGTGGGGACAAAGATTATATATTTTTTTGTTTGATTTCGGCATA
Source organism: Candidula unifasciata (assembly GCA_905116865.2). Classification (NCBI taxonomy): domain Eukaryota; kingdom Metazoa; phylum Mollusca; class Gastropoda; order Stylommatophora; family Geomitridae; genus Candidula; species Candidula unifasciata. The sequence continues at coordinate 756,795 of CAJHNH020000535.1, read as the reverse complement.
AAGACATAATGGATTAAAATATGATTACTGTTTGTAACACAATAACTATGATCAAGATGATAACATGTACTTACCTGTCAGGCAGAAAGATGAAAGGCATGTTGAAGCCAATGCTAGTGAAGAAGTTTGAAAAAGCAAACATCAAAAACACTGGATTCTTTAATAAAGACACAGAAAGCATGTCTTTCATTGTTGTTCGAAACTCTTCCGATAAATCCAAGCACCCAGCAGCTTTCTTCTCTCCCTTTTCTGAAACAATTTTAACTTCCACCCCATGAGATCCTGCAACTGTTGCAATGTAAACATCCGGCTGTGACCTGTACATGGGAATATTCTGTAAGCTGCCACTGTAGAAGATGTCTTTACGATGTAAAGGTGCCAGATTTGCTGATGAACCATGAGATGACTCACTATGTCTATGACTTCTTCTTCTCCTTGGCGCGGCTGCACTAGCTTGCTGTTCAGATTGTGCATCAGTCTGCTTGTGCAAGGCACTGTCTGAACTTGCAAAACTGGCAAGGTTTTGGTACCGGTCTGCATTAACCTCGCAATGACTGGCACTGAGGAGATATTTGTTATTTCCCTTTTCAGAGTCACCAGAATTAGAATTGACATTTGTTTCAAAAGATGAAGCTCTGTTAACAATTTCTGTGTTTTCAGAATTGTCCTTGGTTACTAAAGCGGCTGTTCCATTGGGCAAAACATGCATTGCTTGCAGACTGTTAATAATCTCAAAGGTCTCTGCTGCTGTGAGAGATTTATTCCTATCTCCATCACCCTGACCACTGTCATCATTTAGTGGCTTCTTGCTTAGCAGTACCACAGCTTCTACAGTAACAATATCTCCCCCTTTTAGTAGTTCTCTCTCTTCCTGATCTGTATTACTCAACAGAGCAACACTTTCAGCTTCAGTTGAGTCCTTTCTTGTAGACCTTCCACTTGACTCCAGGGGTCGGAAGATAATGCCACAGACAACAACGTTCAGGATGATGCCTCCGAGGATCAGCATGGCTCCCTGCCAGGAATACTCGTGAACTAGTAACTCTGTCAGAGGTGCCAATATGAAACAGACCTGTCAGCTGTTTTTTTTCCTGTGCAATGCCATGGTATTAAATATGGCCAGTGGCCGGTTTAGGTGTGAGCTGGTTAAATACCTTATGTAAAAATTCTACGGATGTATAGTAATCAACTTATCATGCCCGACTACTTCCATCAACAACAAACTACATTTGTTGTAGTGATTGTTGACTGTGGAGCCTCCAGCAACTGAAATATGCATTTACTGCATGCGTATAATTTTGGGTGACAAGTTTGTTCACCAGTTTTTCAATTGCAACAATCAGAGACATTTCATTTCATTTGCCCTGGCACAAGAACGGAGCAAGTATGGGGAAACCGGATTGCAGTGATGTTGAAAACTTGACAAACACTAAGTACACTGTAACTTACTATGTCATCCATGTGTCCTCTTCTGCTTCTTCTTTTCTTTCTTCTGTCCTACTGCATATGCCATAAAACATCACACAGGGAAGTTACATTTAGTCTCCTGCTTTTCTGCTAGCAGCTTTTCTTTAGTTTCTTTTTTACCCCATACACCCACCTCTTTCTTAGTCGATCTCTTATCTTGTAGCCTGCTCCTCTCGTAGTATGTTCTAACTGCTGGCTGGTTTTGTCCCATAAATGAAGCACACACAAAACAGCAACTGCAACCTACCATGCATACTGTAAAAGGCAACTACCGATGGCTGGTGTGACACTGGCTGGAGTTTTCCCATAGAAAATTGTAGCTGCAAAGATCTTACAAATCATGGACAAGTATACCATCCATGAGTTTGTTCTGAGGCCTATGTACTGCTAGGAGATGAAAGGTAGCAAAAACTAATACAACTGTTGCTGCTATTACTACTAGAATACTGAAGATTATATGTACAACCTGTCAAAACTCCAGAACTCATGTACAAATAGTAAAGGTTAGGTGCCCAGACACTAATGATGAATCCAAGAGCTGCAATAAAGGCTCCAACAATGGTAACATTTCGACATCCATAGCGGTTGGTTAGGGCACTTGATAAGGGGCCTGTGAAGAGAAACAGAAAATACTGATGGAAATGATATTAAAATTGCTTCACTAAATGTGTAAGGAGTAAATTAACCTATTTAGTATCAAGAGTCTGGTTATTGTTACTAATAAGACTATTTCTAAAAACCTTTTCAGCCTGTCTGTGTCGTTTTTACACACATCCACTTTTCCAACTTGTTAATTTAGCCAACTAATAATACTTTGGCTCTAATATTTATTATTTTAACTCCTACACATCCAATAAATTATTATTTTTAAATTATTACGTGGGTTCTGGGTTCCATTTTGGAGTCATAAAAAGATCTGAGTCGCTGCACACTAACAAGCATGTCATAAAAGACTTTTAGGGGTTTGCTGAAAAAAAAAATATTTTGAGCCGGAAAGTGCAGATATCAAACAATGTGGTACTTTATTTTTGGTTATTTTCAGTCTTTTCAACCCATCTGGGAGATTTGGTGGGAGTTCCCCAGAAAGTCCTTTAGTATGGAAGAGGGAATGGGAGGGGGGGGGGGAGTGGGAAGGGGTGTTGATCTGTTTTTTTTTTTGGGTTCTTAATTTATAATGTACCCCAAACACGAAATCCCCGTGGGAAATCCACAGCTGACCTGACAGTCCATTATTTAAAGTGGTGGAAGTGTGCTGTTGTGTGTGTGTGTTTTTTTTTTTTGAGTGTTCATCTAGTGTCTTCTAATCCTAACCCTAATCCTAACCCTTACCCTAAACTTGGCTGTAGATAAATCGCGAGAAACTACAACCTGAACACCCTAGAATTTATTGGGAATGTCTCCCGTGATGTTGTCGTGACGTCAGGGGTAAGTTATAAATTAAGTACCTTTTTTTTTCTTTAACAGAACCCTACCACACTAAAACTGCTACGTTCTAGACGTGTCATGTGATGGTTGTGTTCAGCGTGCTCATCGTTGATTGTGTCATCATTTCTAGTGTGTGTTTAATTTGGGTTCGTTGGTCGCCCTCACTGTGTTCTGTTTGCAAGGTGTTCTCACTTCATGACTTCGCCTTTATTGTGAATTTCTTTGACCTGTCAGAATTAGGGCATCTAACCATAGCACCCAACCAACGAGTGGGCATACATGGCAACTGGCTGCTTTTAAGGGCCTTCCCCACCGACACTCCAAGATGACTTTTTTCGGGGCCCGCCCTAAAATATTCCCAATTCGCATCCCACTGTCTATGGTCTGTCCAAGAGAAATACCGGTCGCTAAGTGAATTACAGAATACAGTGAAGTTAATACTAAAGACGACATTTCTGATAAAGATGATCTACTTAAGGCAACAACAACAAAAGAGGGGGAAACTAACCCCCCCCCCCCCTCCCCACAACTGCAGGACCTTCTGGGGAACTCCCTATGAGTTCCTAACCAAATCTCACAGCCGACAAAACGGGATGAAAAGCTGAAAAGTTCCTTATTTGTAATTCATCCCCAATAAAAGAAATCCCGGGACAGACCAATATTCTAGGGTGTAACAGGTTAGGGTTAGAATGAGTCGGTGTCTTTGAGGCAGTAGGGCCGGCCTGACAAATATCCTAACCTAACCGCAACCCATAACACCCCAAGAATAATGGACTTTCCCGTAGACTGGGATTTTCTTTGTTTAGGTAAAATACAAAGTGCCACGCTATTAAATTTCACATTTGAGCCTACAACGGCAGATAAAAAAAAATATGACTGCCTTGAGCGCGGGGGAAAATGGAGAGGGGGAATATAAATAAATGCTTTTTGTGTGTGTCAAGGAGGAAAATGTATCGGGACTTATTTCGTAAGGAAATGGGTCAAAAGATAAGAGACACATTTTTAAGTGTCATAAACAAGCATGTTTAACAAAATGACGCAGGTGTTAGAAGTACACAGTGTAGAGGCGTCGACAAAGTCCATTTTAGCTTTAATTGGGAATTTCACTCCGTTTTAGGAACTGAGTTCGAATCTTTTGGCAACAAAATGTCTTTAAACTGTGGAAAAAAATTAGTTAGTGTTAACATAAGCAGGCGCGCCGCCACAGAGAAAACACGGAGGAGCCTCGAGGAGGTTGAAAGAAGGGAGGGTTTCAACCCTCGTTTTCTTGCAAAATTATTAATAAAAATAAAATTTTTTATTATTACTGCGCAATTAAAAAGGTCTGAGCGCCCCTCATGACTAGAAACTTATTGTGGGTGGAGGTGCTATGAGAGGATTGTGCCTTGTTTAACTGTGCAATAATACTAATAACAGTATCCCAGATATCCTGTTTAAGGTCGAAAGAAGTTATTAGCGAATTCGTAACGGCTACACTAGCTTGGTGAAACCTGCAATCCTGTTAGGACAACTCAACCCATATCTCAGTCTCTGTTAGGACAACTCAACCCATATCTCAGTCTCTGTTAGGACAACTCAACCCATATCTCAGTCTCTGTTAGGACAACTCAACCCATATCAGTCTCTGTTAGGACAACTCAACCCATATCAGTCTCTGTTAGGACAACTCAACCCATATCTCAGTCTCTGTTAGGACAACTCAGCCCATATCTCACTCTCTGTTAGGACAACTCAACCCATATCAGTCTCTGTTAGGACAACTCAACCCATATCAGTCTCTGTTAGGACAACTCAACCCATATCTCAGTCTCTGTTAGGACAACTCAGCCCATATCAGTCTCTGTTAGGACAACTCAACCCATATCAGTCTCTGTTAGGACAACTCAACCCATATCAGTCTCTGTTAGGACAACTCAACCCATATCAGTCTCTGTTAGGACAACTCAACCCATATCTCAGTCTCTGTTAGGACAACTCAACCCATATCTCAGTCTCTGTTAGGACAACTCAACCCATATCAGTCTCTGCTAGGACAACTCAACCCATATCAGTCTCTTTTTACTATGTTTGGAGCTGATTCCATATATTATCGAAGCGCTCAGAGTGAGCAAGAAAATACTCCAATTCAGTTCCCAGAAATCCCTCGGAAATAAAGGGCGCGTAACAAAGGTAGGGTGACTGGTCCGTTCACTTTCGTTGTCTGTCAATAGTTTTGGAGCCGGTGACAGCAGATTCTACATTTTAGTTTTCTTATCTTATCTTATCTTATCTTATCTTATCTTATCTTTCTCTCTCTCTCTCTCTCTCTCTCTCTCTCTCTCTCTATCTATCTATCTATCTATCTATCTATCTATCTATCTATCTATCTATCTATCTATCTATCTGTCTATCTTTAAATCTATCTATCTATCTTTAAATCTATCTATCTATCTTTAAATCTATCTATCTATCTTTAAATCTATCTATCTATCTTTAAATCTATCTATCTATCTTTAAATCTATCTATCTTTAAATCTATCTATCTATCTTTAAATCTATCTATCTATCTTTAAATCTATCTATCTATCTTTAAATCTATCTATCTATCTTTAAATCTATCTATCTATCTTTAAATCTATCTATCTATCTTTAAATCTATCTATCTATCTTTAAATATATCTATCTATCTTTAAATCTATCTATCTTTAAATCTATCTATCTATCTTTAAATCTATCTATCTATCTTTAAATCTATCTATCTATCTTTAAATCTATCTATCTATCTTTAAATCTATCTATCTATCTTTAAATCTATCTATCTATCTTTAAATTTATCTATCTATCTTTAAATTTATCTATCTATCTTTAAATCTATCTATCTATCTTTAAATCTGTCCATCTATCTTCTTCTTCTTCTTCGCGTTCACCAGCTGTACACTCTGGCGTAAAGTTCTGGTTGTTCATCCACTTCTGGACTGCAGTTATGCTCCAGAACATGAGTGTTGCGTGTGCATCAGTTTTACAGATCTGATTCAATTGAATGCAGACTGTTGGTTCCTCGCCTCTCAGGCAGATGCACTCCGACTTCAAAGGAAGTTCCCCAGTTAGTCGACTCTTACGACATGCTTTTGGGGAGGCAGTGGGTCTATTCTTGTTTTCCCCACAATAGGGCCCCGGAACCCACACGGGGGTCCATCTATCTTTAAATCTGTCCATCTATCTTTAAATCTGTCCACCTATCTTTAAATCTGTCCACCTATCTTTAAATCTGTCCACCTATCTTTAAATCTGTCCACCTATCTTTAAATCTGTCCACCTATCTTTAAATCTGTCCATCTATCTTTAAATCTGTCCATCTATCTTTAAATCTGTCCATCTATCTTTAAATCTGTCCATCTATCTTTAAATCTGTCCATCTATCTTTAAATCTGTCCACCTATCTTTAAATCTGTCCACTTATCTTTAAATGTGTCCACCTATCTTTAAATGTGTCCACCTATCTTTAAATGTGTCCACCTATCTTTAAATGTGTCCATCTATCTTTAAATCTGTCCATCTATCTTTAAATCTGTCCATCTATCTTTAAATCTGTCCATCTATCTTTAAATCTGTCCATCTATCTATCCATCCATCCATCCATCCATCCATCCATCCATCCATCTATCTATCTATCTATCTATCTATCTATCTATCTATCTATCTATCTATCTATCCATCCATCCATCCATCCATCCATCCATCCATCTATCCATCCATCCATCCATCCATCTATCCATCTATCCATCCACCTACCTACCTACCTACCTACCTACCTACCTACCTACCTACCTACCTACCTATCTATCTATCTATCTATCTATCTATCTATCTATCTATCTATCTATCTATCTATCTATCTATCTATCTATCTATCTATCTATCTATCTATCTATCTATCTATCTATCTATCTATCTATCTATCTATCTATCTATCTATCTATCTATCTATCTATCTATCTATCTATCTATCTATCTTTTTTTTTCTTTCTTTGTTTCTTTGTTGACCGGCTGTAAACTCCTGCGGAAAGTCCTAGTTGTTCGTTCATTTGGACCCTGGCCAAGGCCACAGTTTTGCGTGTACATCAGTTTTACTGGCTTACGTGTGTGTAGTCAATTGTTGCTTGCAGCTAGGGCAGATGCATTCCGACTTCACACAAAGTTCCCAATTAGTCGACTCTTACGACTTGCTTTTCTGGAAGCAGGCGGTGGATCTATTCTTGTTCTCTCCCCCCCCCCCCCCCACAATGGGGCCCTGGAACCCCCACGGCGATGTCAGTATCTAGCTCCATAAACCAGTCTAACTTTTGCATCCGCTTACTGAATGCTTGTAATGCCACCAAGAAATGTGGTTCAACTCCAGCTGCAGGCAGTCATGACAGCGGCCTTACGTTCATGTCGGCAGGACTGTTGAGAATGGACCACGCAGGGAGAAACTGCTGAAGGTAAAATTGTCAAAATCACAAACAAACTCCCCCCCCCCCCCCCCCCCCCCATGTTGAGATTATTTCTGGCCCGTCCTGTAAAGTCAATGCAGTCAACTTTATTGACAAACTGCTGCTCAATTGTGAGTGAAATGGTTGCAATCCTCGACGTTCATCAGGGTTCAATCGCAGCGGCGCATGCTTGAGGACAACAGCGTTCTCGTGGCTTTCAGACAGTGGTACCAGAGTCGCACCACTAAAGAGACTGGGGCCTAACCAGGTAATATCTCACAGCAGCGGATACGTCTATGCCAACCTTACTGTGGAGACGGCACCGTCAGAATTAACTAACTGTTCTGTTTGTCAGTTGATTTTGTTTTTAAAGTAATTCCATTGCCTTTACTGGCTTTGGAGTGTACCGTGTTAACTAAGTAAAGCACATGTATTATCCCAAGTACACTGCATTTATCTGTCATCCAGCACGTTATCATTTTTATTAAGAACTCACAAAAAATTAGCCCCCCCCCCCCCCCTTTCCATCCCTTCCGATAAAGAAATTGTTACAGCCCCAACTATGTTTTCTTTGTGTCTGTGTCTCGGAAACGGCATACAAGGTTAACAGGATCGACTTAACCGCGGCAGGGTTTCTCTCTCTCTCTCTCTCTCTCTCTCTCTCTCTCTCTCTCAGAGGGGCAGGCCGACCGCCAAGAGAGTCTAGTCGACCGCCAAGAGAGTCTAGTCGACCGCCAAGAGAGTCTAGCCGACCGCCAAGAGAGTCTAGCCGACCGCCAAGAGAGTCTAGCCGACCGCCAAGAGAGTCTAGCCGACCGCCAAGAAAGTCTAGCCGACCGCCAAGAAAGTCTAGCCGACCGCCAAAACTGGCAAACCGACCGCCAAGAGAGTCTACAAAGCACGAACTTAGTTAACTTCGGCGATGCAATGAGAATCAGGCATCTCCATAAAAAAAAAATGAACTGGTCCTTGAAGTGAAAGCAGAATTTCCTGAGCGGCAGAAAATCGGACTGCCCAGTGCACGGAGATCAGCCCCAGTGTAGGTAACCCACCAGGACATCACACAAGCGATAAACACCCGGTGGCACAAAGTGCCACCATGCGGATGAGGATCACACGTGGAGAGGTCTCAGAAAAACCTTTTAGCTGTTTAGGCCATATTTATGGCCACCGGCAAAAACCAGGGTGGGCCTTCAAATATCGAAAAATCGCACCCCACATGGGGACAGCATGGTTCATGGGAACCCAAGTGTTATTAATTAAAACAATTGGCAAGGCAAATATGTCTGCCGATACGGTTGTCAACATTTACATACATACAACCTACTGGGCGTAATTATGCACCAGAGCAGGAAAGCACGTATTGTCGTAGCTGATTTTGCTTTGGGGTTAAAAGTCAATGTGTGTAAGATACTGGAAAGAAGGGGAGAGAGGTGTCATGTGTGCGAGGATGATACACACTAGCTGCTAGACTTATAGGATTTGATGGCGGCCTTTACCCACATCAGTCACACTGACCTCACAATCACGTGCTATTTTTTTTAACTAAAACCAATAAAGCGGTGCGCATCCCCCCCTCTCCCGCGACGTTCCCAGTTACATAAAGGTGTGAGATCTCAATCTGGATGGCAGGCCAACAGGTCAAATCCCCATAACCCCGTTCAACCTGTAAATAACTTATAATCAGAGCAACTTAACAGTCACACTGTCTGGCGTAACCAACAGGCCTGTGCTGGGCAAGTTCTAATTACAGACTAGATAAATGGTCATAACCCCACATTAAGTTTAGTGCATTAAAGGTGGGTATACAATGTCCAGGCCGACCTCGACTACATTATGAAATGGGCATGTGAAAAGGGGACATGAATAATAGAGGCATTGAGGTGGACTCGCGGGAACAAAATAAAATGTGCTGTGTTGTGTGGAGACGGCACACCAGGAAGGGAATATGGTAACGAGAATGAACGAAGGAATGTCCTGCAGAAAGGATAAGAGTTACCCGTTGAGAAAAAAAAAAGAATAAACACAAATGCTGACAATAACGGTCCCGATACCCAATGCTATCATTGTGGAAGACTTTTAAAGCGGAAGGGTCTTACTAGTCACACTCGCCATCGCCATGGGCTGTGAGTCCCATGTCTCCTCATAGCGCAACATAACACTATCGTCTGGAAAGAAGGAAAGGTGCCAATCAATCAAAATCATGAATGTATGTAGTTATTAGAAACAACGGTACTTACCCACAGTAAAAGTCACGGCAGGCTGTAAGGCACCTATCCAGGACACGGCTCCACGGCCCGCCTTGAAGTAGTCGACAAACTCCATCAGGAAGACACCAAAGGAGTAAACAATGCCATCAGCTATCACGTGGATAAGAAAAGAGGAAAACACTACCATCCACCCCCATCCACCATCTGGGGGAGGTACGTAGTCATTCACTTCTTTGGACCCATTTCCTGAGTCACTGCTTTTGCCTCGCTGCCCATTTCTATCCGGTTTCTTCTCAGTGGGAGAAAACTGGCCCTTTCCCATGACTTCGCGATGTTATAGCGGAAATACAAAATTGTTGTTCGTCTCACTACTGGAGTGAGGCCAGATGGCAATGGACTTCACAATGTAGACAAGTCCACAAGCGTGATGACTTGTCAAATTAAAAGACGAATGACTCTTGTCTATGAATGTAGATGTTCTATTAACCTTAAAGAAAGGTTAAAGAAGTAAAATGACTAATTTCGAGAGAGGTGATTTCTCCTGTCTTTTCCTTTTTAAGCTACGATTATCTAACTATGGCGAACGTGAAATTATTGCGTTTCTGTCTGTTATTTTGTACACATTAATGGAAGAAATTCATGAATATTCTAAAAAGGTACTTTTGTCTATATGATAATAATTCTTAAGGAATTTTAATTTTGGGATAAATAAAACGTTGATTTCAAAATAATCTGTTTGAAATTGTCGATACTCTACGAAGTATATCCAGTGATGAAGACGTTATCCAGTACCCGCACCAATAGGAATCTGAGGGAACATCATTTACTTTAGTAACAATGTGCAGGTGTGTAAATTCAGTGGCCGGAGTTGGGAACTGTTCCTGAAAATGAAAGAAAACAATGTTGTTAGTGTTTCTTAGTTGCTGCATAAATTTATTTAGTGTATAACTTTTTTTAAGCAGGCCATGTGATGTCACGGTCAGTGATGTATCGGTCATATGATGCTAACCCATATTTGTAAGGATCAATAGGATTTGGATTGAAGATCTTCAGGTCACGGTGCAAACAATTAGCCGCTGTGATCCTTCAGCCGTTATATACTGTATAAACCAAGTTGTGACAGATAGTGGCTACCGTATCCAACCCCAGACCCACCAACACTAGACTCCCGGTTACTTTATAACAGATTTGTTGTACCAACAAATATGTTAATGGCTATTGGGCTGAACCGGGGATTTGTAGCTGTTAATGAAATGTTAATTCTAAAGAATGCAATCCTAGAAGAGGAACACTTTATCCTGACACGTTTAACTCCTACTGTCGCTACAGTCTCGACAGCCGTTGAGGCACAACGTTAGGTGCTTGCTGCATGCACCAAAGTTGTTTTTTGTTTTTGTTTTACCAGATCGACCTTACCAAAAATGTCATGGGAAGTAGAGTAAAAGTAAAAGAGACTCGGGTGATGTTGACATCTTACTGTGAGCGCATATGACTTTATAAAAACGTGAGTCTCGGACCATGATATGAGAAGAGTCCTTATTACTTTAAATGACCCCCCCCCCCGCCCTTTTTCCTCCCCTTCCCTTTTAAGGTTTATTTATTTTAAATTATCATGGTTCACAGATCAACACAGACTTAAATAGATATTATGAAATGTTAAAGAAGGAAGAGGAGAAGAAAGAAGAAGAAGAAGAAGAAGAAGAAGAAAAAGAAAAAGAAGAAGAAGAAGAAGAAGAAGAAGAAGAAGAAGAAGAAGAAGAAGAAGAAGAAGAAGAAGAAGAAGAAGAAGAAGAAGAAGAAGAAGAAAAAGAAGAAGAAAAAGAAGAAGAAGAAAAAGAAGAAGAAGAAAAGAAGAAAAAGAAGAAGAAATCCAAAAGCCAACAGAAAAAGATATGTTTAACCTGTCGAAAAGACTTACAGGAATATCCAAACCGACCAAACAATATCCGGCTAGTCCATCAGGAACCACATTTAAATACTCGGCTACTAAAGCTCGGCCGCGTTCTCCACGATACAGACACACTTATGACAACGTTCACAAATGCGAAAATCCATACACTTGGGTAGGTGGGGATCGCGTGAACAGATGACAGGCCTGTTAGATTTGTCTCAGTGTCGCTGTATGTCCGACCTGCCCTCCGCGTTAAGTTAGTGACGCCTGAGTTCACGGTTCTCCTAGAGTCAACGACAGAACCAACCAGATAAGTTTGATATTTCAGATGATAGCCGTGAACCTGCAAGCCGGATAAATAAAGCTTCACGTTGGACTTGACGTGCCCTACAAACAAAAGGATGTCCCGTGGTACAATTACAGACTGAAGGCTGTTCAGGAATACTTGGTTTTGATTTCCTAGAGACTTATTTCTATCATGAAAACATCCTACAAGAGGTTCTTAAGTACCACCCTTCACCTGGATTTGGAGATATGATTTGCCCACCAAATGTAATTCCACTAGTGATGGACCCTTGTTGTTTTCTAACTTTTTATTCTAACAATGTGGTTGATTCCGAAGTATTTTTTCGCTACTCGGACATCCTCCGCTCTAACACGGGCACTCGGTTGATCTTCAGTGAGAAGCCTAGACTAGTATACAGACGAGACAGCAACCTAAAAGATATACTGGTCAGCAGCCGACCCTCGCCGATTCACACACCACTTTCTTTTGGGACTACGGAATGTTCCCGCACATCGTGCACAAGAGACCCATTCGTTGTCCAGACCTCATTGGTCAGTTTCCCTAATGGTTCTTTCCAAATCAGGGAAGCGTTTACATGCGAATCCTGAAACATAATGTATGCCATAATGTGTAACAGATGCAACTCGACATATAGGGGAACCGGCAGGAAGATAGTTGATCGAGAACATCTCTCAGATACTGAAAAGAGGGCTCGCACACGAATCCTTCTCCACTGCAACAGCTCTTACCACAGAGGAAAAGATGACATACCTGTCACCGCGACAAAATCTTGTTCTGGTAATCAAACTACGTTTCGCGTGTGTGGAAAATTGGCTCATCCAGTCTTTATGTTCTAAGCCCAGCATGTATCAATATTCAGCACACCATCATCTGAGTTGATTTGAGTCAAGAATTGACATCACAGCACTTGGAGCATTCCCATGTATGCTCCGTCATCATCTTTAGCAGACAGCGCAGAGTTCCAGTGACAATCTGGTCCAATTTCCGTCTTGCCTTTCCTCCGAGTGTAGTCAGCTGGCCAGACCCTCTAGTTACACCCAGGTGCCTCATTCTCTCCAGGACATAATAATCTTCTTTCTCTACATATTCTGTTGCTTGTTCCCAAAGGGCCTTGACCACATCTGCCTTGTCATGTATCAATTCACCACCTATGGCGCAGATCCAGCCAATCTGTCTGTCTGTTCATTACCCACCACGCCGGCAGGGTCTGGAGAAAAATCCAAAGTGACCTTTCCAGTGAAGCTTGCTACTCTGCTCGAAGCATCCCTGTCTTTACCCTTTCAGCATTCTTTAAGAGTCTGTTACAATTAAAAAAAAACACTGACTATTAAATACAGTATTTAAACCAAAACTATTACAAGTGTCAAACGTGGACATTTACAACAAAAGAGAAAGACAAATCGAAACAAGAGACATGAAATGTCTACGACGAATCCTATATATACCCAGAAGAGACAGGATCTTAAATGATGATATCAGGAAACAAATTGGGACGAACCAGTACTAAACTACATTCAGAGACAACACATCAAATGGTTCGGACATGTGTCAAGAATACCATCAAGCAGTGTACCACTGACAGCCCTTAGAAATAACAGAAGCAGACTAGAGTTCGACGACGCAAGCAATGGATAGACGGGAATATCCGAGGCTGTAACTACTTTCTATGTAAGATATCATCTTAACATGCAACACAGCAATTGGTTAAAACAAGTGCTCATTTCCCAACTTGAAATCGTATGGGTTTGGCATATGTTTCGAATTGGAATTATTTTTTAATTGATATAGGGCTCACAGGTCGACCCAGGCTACAACGGATGCCAGGAAATACTCTAGGAAGTAAAGGTGGGGGAAATGTTCATTTTCTTCACCTACTGCGTACTTATTGGTCAGTAAATATATAAGAAAATCAGGATATACCTTGATGCGTTTGGTTCTTTACTTTATGCAACGATGCCCTTGAACCCAACAGATGCGCACTCTCATTGTCTCGCACTTCGGTCTGGGTTCCAGGGCCCTAGTTGGGGGGGGGGGGGGGGGGGGGGGGGGGGGGGGGGGGCAGACGAATAGATTCACTGTCCCCTAGCAAGCATATCGTAGGAGGTGATCAGGAGGCGGGGTTTTTCCTTCCAAGTCGGTATGCATCTATCTGCCTAACAGGCGAGGAACCAAAAGTCTGCATGCAAATAAATCAGAGACTTGAATGCAAAACCCAGGCTCTAGAACTAGACCAAAGTCCAGAACTAGACAACCACTCGGAACTTTTTACAGCTGGTAAAAACTAAAGCGGAGGAGGAGGAGGAGGAGAAGTTATCTCGCGCACAAGCATGAGCTAGCCTAGACAGTATTCATAAAAGCGGCGTTGTAAAAATGAAGTGTTTGCACTCAGTACTTACTCACAGCACTTGAACTTTTCAAGTGAATATGTTGAAATACGTCTCTAGCGTTTCCAACTCGAATAAATTCATGTTATCACGAAGTGCTCAAGACCGTGTTAAAAAGGGTGGGGGGGGGGGAGGAGGGGGGGAGGGGGGTTCAAAGTTTTCTATATCGGGTCAAGGGGCACGGTACAAGCAGGTTATTGTTATCTCTTATCTTAGCCCGGGAAGAACCGGCTCTGAGAAAGAAGGGGAAATATGCAAATATTCCGAGAGTTAATTTAACGCTCGTATCTTCACTTCGCCGATGAATTAGCTTGAGTGTTTACCGCCAAGTGCAGAGTCAGCAGTGAACAACCGTTTAGGACAGTGTTTCCCAAACCTGTCTTTATCGCGGCGCCTTTGTTCTCCTCCAAGTAAAATGTGTCCACGGCGCCCTAACCTGAGTAAAAGTAAAAGTATAACTATTCGTATGTAAGAGATTCTTCTTCTTCGTTCGCGTTCACCAGCTGTAAACTCTGGTGTAAAGTTCTGGTTGTTCGTCCACTTCTGGACTGCAGTCCTGTTCCAGAACCTGAGTGTTGCGTGTGCATCAGTTTTACAGATCTGATTCAATTGAATGCAGACTGCTGGTTCCTTGCCTCTCAGGCAGATGCACTCCGACTTCAAAGGAAGCTCCCCAGTTAGTCGACTCTTACGACATGCTTTTGGGGAGGCAGTGGGTCTATTCTTGTTTTCCCCACAATAGGGCCCCGGAACCCACACGGGGGGATGTAAGAGATTAAAACAAAACGTTATCTTGAAATATTTCGCAGCGCACAGTTTAAGAATCACTGGTTTAGGAAGTTGCTTAACGAACTGAAATAATCAAAATACAGAGGTTTCATTAAGTGCTTGTATCTTGAAACACAGAATGGAAAAGATGTAAAAATAAAAAAGATTTAATTAAACGCTGGTTTCTTCACACTGAAAGTCGACCTCACTGAGTACATTTGCCCTCGTTTGTCTTCTTCTTTTTCTTTACGTTCACAAGCTGTAAACTCCGTAGGAAAGTTCTCGGTTTTCGTTCACTTTCTAGACTCTAGTCCTGTTCCAGAATCTGAGTGCTGCGTGCATATCCACTTTACAGATCTGATTCATTTGTATGCAGACTGGTTGTTCCTTGACTCTCAGGCATATGCACTACGACTTAGAAAGAAGATCCCAATGAGCCGATTTATACTACATGCTTTTTGGGTAGCAAGTGGGTCTATTTGTTTCCCCACATGGGGCCCCCAGAACCGACAAGGGAAGTCCCTGTTAGTAACATGCATCGATACAAGATTTAATATGTATCGTTATTTTCTTCGTTTTATAAAGATTGATACCAATGGGTGTCCAACTATTTATTTCTATGTCGTCATTAAAAAAAAATCACATGTGACCCGAACGCTTGGTCAACGGTGGTAGCCTAGCTATTAGTAGGGCCTGCCATGTAGGAAGGGAGCCGCCGTTATGCAGCGGCTAGTGGATCTGAAGGTCGTGGGTTCAGGTCCTGGCGCAGTTGAACTGTTTTTAATGACCCTGTCCAGGTCGACTCAACCTTAAACAATTAGCAGATAAAGTCATAGGAAGTAAATGCGATCAGTGTGATACTGGCTGCATCACCCACCAAGTGTCGACTGGACTATTTAAAAAAGTCTAACCCTATATGCCTACTGGCGTGGAGAGGGGGTCCTTTGCTTTACTTACCATGAAGGACAGGTTGAGGGATAGCGAACTAATGGGGAAAAAGGACACAAATACAGACCGGGAAAAGTTCAAGACTGGTAAAACCAAACTCGAAAAGAAAAATAGTCGTCTATGTACTGAGTCAAAGGAATGAAAAACTTGTGTCACGTGACCGACTTCACGATGAATTCACGAATTTAGTTACTGACTAAACATCCCAGGCACTTAACATACCACAGTAAGATCAACAACTCTACACGCATTTATTGGCATCATAAATGTGCAGAGAACACGAAGAGACTAGAAGACATGTTAGACATCATAAAACTCGAAAGCATATTGGAATTCCAACCTCTCGCTTCCACGCGATGACGGCGCCTTGCATTAGGAACTTTGAGGCACAACCAACTAGACAGATACCCTAAAACATAGTTTCGTGATTAGGGAGTTATAAAAACAGTTTCCGACACACGAATACCAGGTTCCATTCAACTGCAGATGATATGACAGCAGACCCATTTGTGCTGGCTTTGACAAAGGCATCAGCGTCGACCGTTTAATTACCAACTGCACACTATGAGCGAACAACTGCACACTCCTGAGCGAACAACTGCATATTACTGAGCGAACAACGGCACACTACTGAGCGAACAACTGCGCATTACTGTGCAATCAACTGCACACTACTGAGCGAACAACTGCACACTTTTGAGCGAACAACTGCACACCACTAAGCGAACAACTGCACACTTTTGAGCGAACAACTGCACACTTTTGAGCGAACAACTGCACACTTTTGAGCGAACAACTGAACTCTACTGAGTGAACAACTGAACTCTACTGAGCGAACAACTGAACTCTAATGAGCGAACAACTGAACTCTACTGCGCGAAGAATTTCACATTACTGAGCGAACAACTGCACTCTCCTGCGCGAACAACGGCACACTACTGAGCAAACAACTGCGTATTACTGAGCGAACAACTGCACTCTCCTGAGCGAACAAATGCCCATTATTGAGCAAACTATTGCACACTACTGGGCGAACAACGGCACACTACAGAGCAAACAACTGCGTATTACTGAGCGAACAACGGCACACTACTGAGCGATCAACACACTACTTAGTGAACGACTGAACGACTGGGCATTACCATGCGAACAACTGCACACCACTGAGTGAACAACTACACTAATCAGCGAATAACTGTGCATTACAGGGCGAAAAACTGCACACCACTGAGCCAAAATTGTACACAACTGAGCGAACAATTGCATATTACTGAGCGAACTATTGCACACTATCGGGTGAGACACACTACTGAGCAAACAACTGCACACCGCTGAGTAAACAATTACACACTTTGGCGCGAATAATTGCACACTAATGAGCGAACAACTGCAAACTACTGAGCGAACAACTGCAAACTATTGAGCGAACAACTGCAAACTACTGAGCGAACAACTGCAAACTATTGAGCGAACAACTGCAAACTACTGAGCGAAAAACTGCACATTACCGAGTAAACAACTGCACACTAATCAGCCAGCAGCTGCACACTACCGAGCGAACAATCGTACATTAAAGAAAGAACAACTGCACACTACAGAGGGAACAATTGCCAAGTGAAAAGGAAATATTGCTGGGGTTAGTCTGCGACGTTCTTGAAGAAGATATGTTATCACATTCTTATATCATACATCACAGGCAGCAACTATATGGACGGAATCGCATAACGCATTGATATATATAGCTCTATAGGTTTTTGGAATGATATTAACCAAAGCGTAGTCGAAAAACAAGTGTCTGACATACAAAGAATAATCACAGAAGTGGCATGCATGGTCAGTTCCTTCGTGTTTTTTTCTTCTGTTCCAATATAATAGCCAGAGCAGTGGTTCTAAAACTGGGTGTCACGGCACCCAGGGGTGCCGCAAGCGTATACCAGCGTATACCAGGGGTGCCGCAAGCGTATACCAGGGGTGCCGCGGCAATAATCAAGAATGTTTTCAAAATCTGCTTGAGTTTAGCGAAGACAGCAGTTTAAAACAGAAATACAGTGAAGGAAGCCAAGAGGAGTTCTGGATAGAAATGTATTCGGAAAACAATGCTACTGGTAAGGCTGCAGTGTATTTTCACAGTACACTTACATAAAAAAAACAGATACAGGAGCAACTTTAAAGTGATTTGAGGGTTCAATAAACTAAACTTCCCATTAACATAAAGGAAGTAATGAAAAATTCATCTAAACAGAATCATTTATCGTATTACAGACAATTGAACATTAAATATGCAATGGTTTTTTTTTTTCTTCTTCTTTCCCTAAGAATTCGAACCGCTTTAGGGTAGGTGAGCTACACAAACAAGTTTTGCCCGGCAAGGGTGCCGCGGGTAAAAAAAAGATTGACAAACTCTGAGTAAGAAAGCCAGCCCTACAGGCCGTTAAAACTGCGTGTTAAAACAAATGTGACATGTCTTGATAAACATCTCATGGATGCAGAGTGAGACGACAAGGCACTTTGAGATTATAGTAAGAAAAACTCCACATGGGAGCAGGCACAGCAGGGGTCTACCGGTCTTCAGTAGAAAATCCGTCATCGTTAATTGTTTCGGCCCGTTACTCCCTAAACAATTTCAAAAGGTGGGCCGACTTTGTTCATGACACCAGGCCCCAGTTATTCCCTGCTGCGTCGATGGATTAGTGTACTTTTTCTGACGAGAAAAATCCCAATATTGTAACTTTAACTTTCGAATTATCTTGCACAGTTTACACTTTTATCTCTACTCCATCCCTCTTTGTCCGTGAGTGCCAAAAAAGAGAAGTTTCTTTTTTGTTTTAATGCGGTTTCAGTGGTGACTCAAAGGTTCCACTATGATTGAAATTTCTGTATATAGCGTGTTGATAGGGAACGCCGAAAAATACGCAGAGATGAATAATAATATAAGAAGAAGAAAAAGAAGAAGAAGAGAACTAACATTCCTAATTTTATGGAGAAAAAAAAAATGGTCTCCATCTGTGAGTATGAGGACGTTGTCTCTGTAGATGGTGTAGTTAGCAATAGCAGGAATGCAAGCAGCTTGTTTGAAGACAGAAACCTATAGAGAAGAAGAAAAGTACAAGTTTGCATCTTTGTTTGTTGCTTTACAGGACCACGGAGAACCAAATCCAGCATTTCTGGCCGTCTGGTTTCACCAGGCGATTTTACCTTCAGAATGAGGACAGCCACTGCTGCCCGTCAAGAAATTGATCCCCAACTGTTCCTCCCCACAATGTTTAATGGCACAAGTGGAAACTCAACATCATGATGATGACGTTGATAACAAAACGGTCGGTTCGTATTACCATCGAAAACAACGCAACGCGGTCTGCTTTCAAATCACATGCAGCTTGAAAGGAAACAGATAACTTGGCATTACGAAGCGTGTTGGCAATACCTAAGCCACAGACGGCCGACAAAATGTGCAACTAGAAAATATTTACCTCATTAATGGATATACCGCCCGTGTGTCACGGCGGCTGAGAGGAGCAAAGGGTAGTAATAAACTAATGTAACATGTATGTATAAGGTAACAGGGCGATTAGAGACTGTCGCTGTGGGGGTTGCTATGACATAATCACAGAACACGTGGTGAAATTATCACACCGTTTGCCTCGCAGTCTGGAGGTCGTGGGTTCGCTTCACAGTTGCGATGTTCGCTTCACAATTGCGACGTTCGGTTCACAGTTGCGATGTTCGCTTCACAATTGCGACGTTCGCTTCACAATTGCGACGTTCGCTTCACAATTGCGACGTTCGCTTCACAGTTGCGACGTTCGCTTCACAGTTGCGACCTTCGCTTCACAGTTGTGACGTTCGATTGCCAGTTGCGACGTTCGCTTGCCAGTTGCGACGTTCGCTTGCCAGTATCGACGTTCGCTTGCCAGTTGCGACGTTCGCTTGCCAGTTGCGACGTTCGCTTGCCAGTTGCGACGTTCGCTTGCCAGTTGCGACGTTCGCTTCACAGTTGCGACGTTAGGTGCAGGAGTGCAATGTTTTCTGGGCGCACGCAGTTATGTTCCGTCCATAGTGAAAACTGTCCAAAATCTTTTCTCTTGATCTGCTCCTGCTTCTTTCTTGCTTACATCACACGCTGTTACAAAGTAATTATCCCTTTCCATGACGAACAGAAAGATAAAAGGTCCTATTCATCTAATGAATTTGTTTTCGGTCACTGGCATTACCGGGAGGAACAGTGTGGTGTCGTAATTGTCAGGTTCGACTGAGGAAAGATAAATACTTATATCAAGGCAGTCACTAGAGCCTATTGGAATACTTTCCATTCAGGACACAGACTTGAAGACGCAATCAAACTCCTGACACGAAAGAAACACGCCATTATAATGGTTTGCAATGGGCACAAAACATCTGGAGCCTGGAGCCATATGCACAAGGAATACAAGACTGCGAATTCAAAACTGTGCCTATGTGCTACATTGATAGCTCTCTCTACAAGCAGAAGAGAGATCCCAGGTCGGGTCGGTTGATAATGCTGTCGAAACCAATCTGTATGGAACAGTAGAAGAAGACATGCGTCGCACCACAGACTTCAAAGAGGCCTGTATCCTTCTCATCTTAAAACTAGTGATAGGCAGAGCAGAATGAGGGGAAACAGATTTGGTGCATATAACGAGTTCTATTTGTAAGTTTATATCTTTCCAAACATCTTTATTTCATTTGTTTATCTGCACAACGTGTTGCTATCATTCTTCTATAAAACCATTTTCCCGGCAGCTTTACCACAATTTGCCACGGATGCGCAAAATGTGAACAGCTATATACAACATCAGCCATATAGCTGATGAATAATGCGTGCTAAGGACCTGGTCACAGCTGGCTGGATCGAATCCTCTCAATACAAACTAGGACTTTGCTGAACACACAGATGGCGATAATTAATTCCTCACTGCTGTTACAGCAGGCAGTCTGTAGCCATGTGGTCGATTGTTTGAATCTGTGCCCAAGTAGACTGTTAAAACTGCTATATGTTATCAGGTCGACTCAGCACAAAATAAGTACAAAGAAATATCTTAGAAAAGTAACAGCAGTCAGTGTTATGTCTATACAAATATGGGGTTCCACAATATTCACGATAGGCCTAAGTCTTAAAAAGCATGCTTTACCTCATTTCCTAGAAAGACCAATGGAGAGACAAGTGTGTCTTCATAAAGACATGTGGTCGCCGCCCAGAATACCACTTACAACATGTCGTAGGTTGGGCGATGTAATCATACCCAGCCCCCCCCCCTTTTTTTTTTAAACACACACATACACAATACCATTTTGTTTAAATCCCCAGGGTCTCCGAAAAACATGCATTTAAATATAGAAGGATTAAACACAAACCCGAACCCATGAACCTTAGTTGAAGAATTAAACATAAACCCGAACACACGACGCTTAGTTGAAGGATTAAACATAAACCCGAACACATGACGCTTAGTTGAAGGATTAAACATAAACCCGAACACATGACGCTTAGTTGAAGGATTAAACATAAACCCGAACACATGAACCTTAGTTGAAGAATTAAACATAAACCCGAACACATGACGCTTAGTTGAAGGATTAAACATAAACCCGAACACATGACGCTTAGTTGAAGGATTAAACATAAACCCGAACACATGAACCTTAGTTGAAGAATTAAACATAAACCCGAACACATGACGCTTAGTTGAAGGATTAAACATAAACCCGAACACATGACCCTTAGAGTGCAAGGTTTAACTAGTTTGCCACGGATTCACAATATTTGAGCACTGTAAATATCCGAACATAATTTGTCTTTTGACCAGGCTGCGGTCTCATCCATAAAATTAGAGGTAACAGTCAGCATTACAAATACAACTGACTCAACGTTAAGATTCACGGGTGTGGAAGGGGGAGGGGAGGGGGAGTGGTTTACTGAAACAATTCGACTACTTTTGTGTGAACTTTCAATGCCATGTAGTAGGTTTAATGGTCATGCTAATAGTACACATTTTACGCATTTTAAATAGGACTTATCGACTCCAACGCACTCAGACGACGGGTCCATCTTCTAATTAATAACGTAACCTCCTGTCAACAATGGTTGGTACCTCTTCCTGTCCTATCTATATTGTGATGCACTTCTTGTCTCGTCCCCAAAAGCCTTCTGAATCATCAGAATAGTTTACACAGAGAATCGCTGTAGCTTAATCTCACAGTCTGAAACCAATTCTCTGCTATATGTGTTCAGCCACTATCAATGCGACGACGCAGTGTACGTACGTGCTTACCAAACCGCTGTCGAACAGTCGCAGTGACTGGTACACGGGGATTATTGTTGCTCACATATGTGCGGTACAGGTCATTCTATTCAGCTGCCAAGTTAAATCGATGCCGTTCACGCCGTCCTCTTCCATATACACTAGGGCTTGTTCTTCTCTGCACTACCCTCGTATAACACAGACAGGACATCTCTTTAAGGCTGCAGTAGCTGACAACTAATGGACGGCTTGACATGAACTCACTAACGGCCTTTAATTAGTTAGTCAACAGACTATCCTCATTGCGCATTAAACAATTCAATCCATGTGTGCCCTATCCCATCCGTAAATCCTGCAGCGTGTAGCGGCTATCGACACAAGTTCTGTAAAAAAAAACAAAAAAATTTTTTTAAAGGGGAAGGACCCTTTTCCACGATTTTAGGCGTATAGGGCTAGACCTAAATTTTTATAGATCAATGGGCACAGGATAGGTAATCCGGTAATCCTGGTAAGGTGATGTGGTCGGCATTATGCCGACCGTCTTTACTTTCTCGGGACTGCACCAGGTACCCACTAAAGGCTTGGTCAACCTTGGAGCCAAGGTTATTTTTGAAAAAAGTCCGGCTCCGCCATGGGGGCGAACCCACGACCTTCCGATCTGCGGCGAGCGTCTAGCCGCTCGGCCACGGCGACTCCCGCTGGTTTATTATTCTTCTTTGGCTTCCCGCAGAGTGCTCTTGTCCGGCCACACCTTTTTTTAATGCTGTTGTTGAAGTCTGGTCATTGTTGCAGATTTAGTCATCCCTTGGTTCTCATAAACATCTTACATCTCACCAAAGGCGTTCCGAAAATCAGCAGGGTCCATGGCTCGTCCGCCTTTGCTCTGCTTTGGTTAAACAGCAGAAGGAAAAGTAGGATAAAATACAAGAATGTCTAGCTGTTTACAGCTACGTTTTGGTCCTAAACCTCCATCACCGAAAACCATTAGACATACGACAGTTCTTCTTTAGATCCACCCGAGCTTCCACGGTGGTATGTACGAAGTGCGCTAAGTGGTTTTGGATTGCATTTCATTCTCACAACAGTCAGATTAAATGTATTTGTTGTTTCTGTAAAGTATATACAGAGAGAGACACCTATGATATTTGCAGTGTTATCATTTCTCAATCTATTGGCTGTAATAGGGACGCTTGAAAGGCAGATTCCCAGGCAGGTGGACAGGTGATGGACACCAATAGTTGGAATGTAAAGGTCAGCATGTCAACATGCTGTAACAGGTTCAATAGTTGAAAGGTCGTGGGGTCAGATTCCCGTGGGACAAGCTTCAGATGTAACAGACGTAGCAACAAATGGAGATATGACTTGCTTTGTCATTCTCCACCACCAGCATGTGCCAATACTATAAATTGCACGCTTTCAAACAATAGCCGAGTTGATTTCCTTACTTAAGGATAGAATCTGGGTAGACTAACCCGGTCAACAAATGCCTCCAGTAGTCGGAAGAGTCGGCAGAAAGGTGCAAACATCGCAGCCATGCTGTAACGGCCGTAACGCATTTACACTTTGGATAAACGCAGAAGAACAAGAAGAAGAAAAGGAAGAGTGTGGGGAGAACGAAGAAGAAGACCAGGAGGAAGAAGAAGAAGACAAAGAAGAAGACGAAGAAAAAGAACAAAAAGAACAAGAGGAAGACAGAATCTGACTATATAATGCTAGAAAATACCTAGCTGGATTATTAGACTTTTCCGCTGCCACTCAGGCTATACGGCTGATCCTACGATGTACAAGAGACACCCTGACTACTGCAGATAAGCTAACGGTGCTGCAGGCTAAGTCATACCTCAGAGTGGCTACAGACAAAGAACACCCTCTATATGAAGCTCTGAATGCAGTTAAGGGTCAGGGGCTGAAAATAGGGAAATCGTGGATGGCGCAAGCAGAAGACAAAATAAGACAAGTATGCGTAATGAAGAACATTGGGCAAGGAGAGGGGTGGGTTAGAGTATTAGAGTATCAGTCTGACCTGTGTAGGGTCACGATCACATTGGGCGGAAATGAAGCGTGACCAGCAGGTGCTACAGAACTGGTGGACCAACAGCTGATTCAAAACAATTCTCGCCCAGATGATCTGATTATCTATACGGCTCTGTTGAGAGGGAAGAAAAGTGCCCGGGGTTTCGTAGCGCAACTCAATGGAGAATCTTTAGTGCTGGACAGCCTAGCATATAAAACCACAACATCTGGCATGAGAATGGAGGTGGGTGCGGTCACTGCGGCTTTCCGACGGCTAGAGAACAAGATGCATACACGTGTCTCAATTGTAAAAGACTCTGGAAGCATGCCAAGAAAGATGAAGACAGGCATGCTTCGAGAAGAGTGGCAAATTTCACTGGGAAGATCATGGGTAGTGGGAATAATTTGTATCTTTTCTCCAGACAATGCCGGCGTGGTGGGGAATAAACATTCAGACAGATTGGTTGGATCCGTACCACTAGGTGGTGAGTTGATATGGGAGATGTGGGTGTGACCAGAGGGTCTGGTCGTCTCACTACACCCAGAGGAAAGGCGAAACGGACATATAACCAGATTACTACCAGTACCATTTGTGTTGGAACTCTGCGCTGGCTGCTGAAGATGGGGACGGAGCATTTATGGAAATGCCCCGAGTGCTGTGATATTACTTCATGACTTAACTTTTCCACTGCCGTGTTTAACCCGTTCAATGCCAAGCAATTCGCATACGTTTGTTGAATTCAATGTGATTTACTATGTGGAACTTCCTTTGCCCCATTTCTTAGGTTAGTTTCTTCTTTTACACAGTGTTATTATTTTAAATCATTTGCTCTAAAAATTGATCACTTACGCCAAAATCAGCATTCTGAACTGCTGAAGTTCAGTCATGCAGACATCACCTGCCTCGATCCTTTTAAATCACCCCACCCCGGAGACTTCGTGGTGAGTTCCTAGAAGAGTCTAATAGTGTAAGCGTGGGAAATGAAAACTGACTAACACTAACAACCCCCCCCCCCCCCCCACACACACAATATTGGACTTTCCTTGGAACTCCCACGAAATTTCGCTGGGATTTAAACATATAAATTTTTTTGCTGCTTAAAGAAAACTGTACTCTCTCCAGACTGCGTGCTGACAGTAAGAGATAAGCACTGTGTTACTAGACTCATGTTTTACCTCATTTCATATTTGCTCGATCCATCCATTTACAATTCCATTCATCCACTAATACAGCCATCCATCATTCCATCCATTATCTACCCACCCATCTATCCCAGGACACACTCATCCATTCACTCCACCATCCACACATGCTGTTTTCCCATCTATCCCTTCATCGCTCCTTAACATTCTGGTTGTTACCAGTTTTACTCTCGGGCTCGACTGATTACTTTGTATAACAAGCATCCTTACTGTCTCTATTTGATAGCTGACAGTAAGAGAGAAGCATCTTGTCACGAGATCCCTGTTTTTACCCGATTCTATATATTAGCAATTCCATTCATCCACTAATATAGCCATCATTTACTTATCCACTAATCTACCCACCCATCTATCTCACCACCCACTCACCTCACCATCCACCCTAGCTATTTTTCCATTGCTCCCTTACATTCTGTTTTTTAACCAGTTCTGCGCTCGGTTCGACTGATACTTTGTATAACAATCACCCTTACTGCCTCTATTTTATAGCTGACAGTAAGTGAGAAGCATCGTGTCTTGAGACCCTTGTTTTTACCAGATTTCATATATCAGCCGATCCATCCATCTACTATACTTTCCATCCATCCACGAGTATAACCATCCATCATTTCGTCTATTTGTCTACCCGCCCATCTATTGCACTACCCACTCATCCATTCACCCCACAATCTACGATCTATCTATCTATCTATCTATCTATCTATCTATCTATCTATCTATCTATCTATCTATCTATCTATCTATCTATCTATCTATCTATCTATCTATCTATCTATCTATCTATCTATCTATCTATAAGCATGCCTGTCTGTTGGTATTTGTTTGTTAGCACAGGCACTACTTTTATTCAATGAGGTGGACCAATGTCATTCCCACGACCCAACCCGGGTCACGCCTTATTGGCCAACCCCTCCCTCCCTTTTTAGACACTCAGTGCACGCTGTTTGTGGGCGTCTACTCCGTCCATTTCCTAGATTTAGTGAACCCGTTTTTTGCTCCCCGTCCGTGTGTTGCTGATAAATACGCCAGTACCTGTCCTTGATATCCTTTTGAAGGAAGTTTTTCGCCAGGAACACAGATGAGTGTCATTTATTGTGTACATTAGTCCCATGTAGTCACTTCATAGTTAGAGCATATTTGTGTATGTGTACTGTATTGTTCTTTATGTGCTGATGAAGGCTAATCGCCGCAACGTCCTTTGTTCGTTTATTGTGATCGATTTTGTAAAGCTAACATAAACTGTTTGTTGTTTCTTACCAACTTATTTTCTTCCCTATAATTTTCTACTACTTTTAAAAACCTCTATGACAAAGCACCTGCAAGCGAGTAAAAGTACAAATTTTGAGATCTTGCATTCTTCCGGTGCCAACTTATAAGTGTTAGTCTTGTTTTGTTAATCTCTGAAGAAGACACAAACATGAGTTTTTAAACTGAAATGCAACAAAAGGATTTTTAGAATACCTTGGGGTAAAAAAAAAACTAATTGCTTTGAGCAGAGAATGATGATGGTAGCCGGGTGTACAACTTCCAGAAAATGACGCAGGGACAATGACGTGTGCGATCAGTCAGAGGCATCACAATTTGCCAATTATCTAGGGGATTTGTATAATATAAATGTCAGTCCTCCACACTTACTCACGGGGTTCTCTCAGCCAACAAACCATGGCCGAGAGGAAACTGAGACACTGAAGGGGTGGAAGAGAAAGGGGAAAGGGGGAGAGGGGTTAGACGTGACAGGGAGATATGAAAACGATGCTAAATAACGGTTTCATTCAAATAAACAATCTTCCCTGAACACAGAAAGGTCAACGGGTCATAAGAAGGGTTGTAAACTGACCATTCTAGTGAAAGGTCACAGCCTCACCGGACAAGGTTGAATCAATGAGTGATAAAGATGGTGCAAAGTATCATGTTGATGTTTAGTTGGCATACTAGTGGTACATGTACATACAGGGTGACTATAATATCTTGAGCAGGGGAAAAAAAGAGACTTGGCACTAATATTCTGAGTTGATAACGTGACACCCAACTAATATTTTGAGTTGATAACGTAACACCCAACTAATATTCTGAGTTGATAACGTGACACCCCGCTAATATTTTGAGCTGAAAACGTGAATTTCACGACTATATTCAGCTGAAAACCGGTGGGAGTCCCAATCAAGTCAGTTTAACCCCCCCCATTATTGTTATTACATATTAAGGAGCTAATACCCGTGAAGAACAAGAGAATATATAGGCGTATAAACTTAGTTAGTTAGTTAGTTGGGTTATCCTCATTGCACTCCGGACATGTCCATAGGTGCTCAGATCCTCCCCTCAGTATGAACCCCAACGTCCGATGGCTAATAGTACCAGTTCTATGTTGATTAACAAGTCTTCTGGCGTAGCTGGTGTGCGTCTCGTTTTTTGCTGTGCCGATCTTAATTCCCAAGTCTGCCATTCTGGCGAGTGATGTGGATTCACTGCCACCAAAGTCCTCTATCCTTCCCATTTCTCTGAGGGCATTGATAATATCAGCATGATCCATAGGCTGACCGTCGGTAGTGATAGCGGATCCAGCCAAACCTGTCAGCTCTTTCATTTCCATCGACGCCTGCGTGTCCCGGAACAAAAATAAAGGTGACTCCACGAACAGTGGACTTCTGTAATGATTCAAGCCATTGTCTTCGCACTGAACCTGCCTGAACCCTCCGGATCATACTCATTGAATCACTGAGTATACACACGCGGGTGTATTTTTTTGTGTTTCAAGCCAGGCAAGCGTTTGTGTCACTGCCATCACCTCCATCGTCATGCTGCTGGTTGTCATGGAGAAGGCGCCGTTGGCTTCTTTGACTGTTTCTGCCCGCTGAGCGTGCTGTAAATGCCCATGCGCTTCTTCTTTGGCGTATAACGGATCCGTCTGTAAAGATTATTGCATCTGCTTCGTCTGAATTTTCACCGATGAGAGCGTTGACCTCTGCATTAACAGCAACAGGATTCTCTTCTCTACATCGCCTGTTGAGTGTGACAATACAGGAAAATGTACAAATAAACGCCTGAGGCACAGGTATCCATTCTGCACCAGGTATGATGTCGGTTAGGCTGCATATTTGCCTAATAACATTTTCTGCCCGACCTAGCCACGATTTCCCTCTCTTCAGTCTGTCGCCCTTTTCACTAAAAAGCGCTTGATGCAGTGGGTGTTTCTTATCAGCGCATATTTTGAGATATGCCCGAGCCCTCCACATCCTGATCCTTTGGTTCATTGTTGGAAAGTCAAGTAGATACCTCATTGCTCCACAGGATGTGTCTCTAGTACATCCCAAAATAATGCGCATGGCTTCATTTTGCACCTTTTCGAGTCGTTCAATCTGGGTAGCACTGACAGTGAGGATGGCCAGAGCGTATTCAATGGGGGAAAGGACCAGACCGTAGAATAGAAGTATTAGTAGTCTTTGCTCAATATTGGAAGCAGCCATAATCCTCATTGCAGATAGACCTTTGCGTGCTTTTGTTATCACATGGTCAACGTGTTCCCTGAATGACAAGCTGTGATCGAACCTCACCCCGAGAAACGTCATAACGTTGGTTCTGATCAATACATTATCACGCATTTTCACTTCTGGTAAGTCCGACTTGACAATGTGATTGTTCAAAGAGAACCATGACACTGATGCCTTCGAAGGATTGACATAGGCATTGGAACCATCACACCAGGCGGCAATTCGATCGAGTTCTTTGTGCATAGTGCTGGCGATCTCCTGTCTATCACGCCTTCGTCGATAAATCAAAATGTCATCAGCAAATGACAAAGTCCTTCCCTTTTCATTCAACTGCTGCTCAGTGATCATCACCGTATAAACGTTGAATAAGACTGGTGATAGCGGTGATCCCTGTGGCAAGCCTGGACATATCGTTTGCGGTTCTGAGGACCAGCTACCACATCTTAGTACAATCTTTCTCTGGAAGAGGACCGAAGCAATCCAGCGGATCAGAATAGGATTAACTTCTAGTTTAAGCAGTAATTGCATTAAATAATCGTATGCTACTTTATTGTAGGCATCTTCTAAGTCCAACACTGCCGCACATGTCTCTTCTTTAATCTGAAATCCCTCGTACACATCGTAGGCGAAAACTGCAGCATTGAACCATGTCTCTTTATTTAACCTGTACCCTCCAAGTGTTGGTGGGAACTTATCATGTAGTTCCAAGTAGGTGGTCAATCTTTGTGCGACAATTTTTTCCAAAAGTTTGCCAACAGTATTCTGCATCGAGATGATTCTGTAGCCGCAGATCTTCGAGTGGTCTTTATTAGGCTTTGGTAGTGGGAACAAATAACTATGCAGCCATTCCTCTTGTATCCCACTCTGGATGCTGATATTGAATTACTTTGCCACGCTTTTCAAATCAGCATTCGACATCATCAGCATGTCGTTGTATCGGATGCCGTCAGGGCCTGGAGCAGTGCTGTGCGATTTCTTGAGGCAAGTTCTTAAGGTATCTGCAGTGATTGTGAGATCAGTGCCTAGCACAGTGTTCTCGCACAGCATCGACAGTTTCATCTTAACCCCTATTCTTGTAGCTTCGTCTTTTTGGTCAGTTTGCTCCAAGTAGCGCGCCAGAAGGGTTTTTCCTTTATCAGCATCAGTTCTCTGGCATATCAGGTCTGTACCCTGAAAATCAGGGATACCCCTTGGTCGTGCGGCGCCGTGCATGCTCCGTTGAAGGCGCCAGAATGTCACAAGAGATCCCTCGGAGCAAACGCTCTTGCAGAATTCGTTCCATTTCGCTGTCTTAGCTTCCTTCGCAATTAACTTGTCTGCTTGTTGACCTCATCTTTCAGACTGATCAGGCGTTCAGAAAGTGACGGATCAATTTTCCTTGCCTTTTGCCATGCCTTGACAGCTTTCCTTTTTTCTAGCCACGCCATGTTGACTACTTCATTCCACCATGGTGGCTGGGCCCATCTCTCCCGCCGTCTACGATCTGCTCTTGTTTTACGTCGTCGGATTTTGCTAATGGCATCTTGCCCTGTACGGTCATATATAAAAGCAGGCACATTGATTACATGACCTTTGTAGTTTCTCTTCTCTACCAGGACGACGCAAGGAAAGTGATCACTGTCGTGGTATCCCAGTGTGCTCCACCTGCATCCTGATGCAATGGAGGGAGACACTAGGGCCAGGTCAATTACGCTGTCAGAATCCCCTTGTCGTGTTGCCATTCGGGTAACCTTTCCGTCGTTCAAGCATACTAGATTGGCAGACACTAGGGCATCCTCCAGGTCTTCCCCCTGTTTATTAGTGATTACATTGCCCCACTGGTGTCCTCTGGCGTTGAAATCTCCGCAGTAAAGGACTTTCTTTTCCTCCGTCTGGAGCAAACTCTGCCATTTCGCTGTATCCACCTTTCCATTGCAGGCGTACACATTGACAATCACAAACTGGGCCGGGCCCATCACTCTGACTGCGTGTACTTGTAAGTCGTCATTATTCCACTTAGACATGTCCACCTCAGACACCGGTATGTGGTCACGAACAAGAATGAGCTGTCCGAGGTGCCGTCTATTGTAGAAGGATTGGAAGCCCGCAATTTTAACGATCTCGTCACCGAGGTGTGTTTCCTGTAGGACAACAATGTCGTTGCTGTAGAGGAGCTTCTCAAAAATGGGTCGGCGTTGACTAAACAAAGCGCAGTTCCAGTAGAGAACACGAACATACTTTAAACTGAGTCTCTCACATTTCAGTCGCTTCCTGCAGGCGCCACCGTGCTTGCCTGTTCGCGTTCTCCTTGTCCGTCTACGGGTTGTTTTGCATTGGTAAATAGTCGCCATCGGACGTCGAATACACCCTGAGGGAAGTCTAAACTCACGTGCATGTACTCCATTGCACGGTTCAGACCCCATACCGATGAAACTTTCACATTATACGTGAGCGAAAATAGCTAATTTGCGCCATTCGCCTCAACGGACGAAAAAGCGTACCGCCATTGTGGCTGTTTACACCGGAAGTTGTGTCAGGCGTATAAACTGTACTCATTTATTCATTCCCTGTCGTGTAATTCTGCATTCTGTTCCGTCCTGAGCAATAACTCCAAGTCGTGGATAGAACACAGTCAAACAAATTTGGCTTCTCTCACTGAACTTCGCCTCGGGGTTTCTCTTGGACGTCCTTGTTTCCTCAATTCTTCTGTTTCCCATTGCAGTGCTTGTTTGATGATACTCCATATCTTCTAAAAATATGTCCAATGTCTTATAACTGTGGATACTAGGGGTTGCCCAGACATTTCTCTACTCGTCTTGAATTCATGCCATGTTATGTTCATCATTTCCCTAAACATACACACACACAAATGATTAAATGAAACCCGTATTAATGGCTTCTTTACAAATGAGTGAAACAGAGCATAAGTCTCAAAACATCAAACAGCATCTGTAAAGCAAAACATCAGACATGTACAGAGAGCCGTCAGAAAAGGTTAAAGAAGGCATTCACCAACGCAAACAATCACTTGTCGAAACGGCGGAAACAGTCGGGGAGGTTTCACTGAATGCTCACTGTCATTGTAAAACAGCTCCATGCGGTGGTAGGCACCATAATCCAATATCTGACCTTATTCACACCAGAAAGGCATAACTCCAGTTTTTGTAATGCGGAAAGTAGTCTAAAACTCACCACATTCATCGTTTCTAACTTATGTAGCATTGGAAAACAAAGTCCTATCTGTTGGTATTGGAAATCTTGTAGAGCAGTGGGATGTTTGTTTGAATGTCTATGGCGGCTGCTTCTGACCGCTGCAGCTGAATGATTGCTTTCAAACAGTTATTTTTTCTTTCTCTCCTTGCTTTCTTTTTTTATTTTCTTCTTCAGCAATCCGAACACTTGAGGTCAATTGCTACAGATATCGCCCGCCACCATTCATCTCTCTGAACAAACTCTTTCCAGTTGGTCACTTCAAGTGTTTTTTAAACAGTTGTTTTATTTAATTCTGCTAGTAGTACCTTTGTGATAGCGCCATTTAGACCGCGTTCAATGATTTGCCTCCTAGGAAATACGCTAACCGCCTTTTTGCCTTGACAACTCTCTGTTTGCTAGCTGGTCGACAGTAGTATGCCTCATCGTGGAATAATGGATATTAGCAAAGGAGAAAGGCCTGTGTGTAATGAATGTGTTCCCGCGCTTGTGCTTTATGTGTCCGTTGTCTATTATGTGAAATTCAACGTAAAACATTGATCACATCGACACCACCTCCTATGTCCTAACCTCTGTGTTCTACAGGCAGCTATATCTTTAAAAAAATAGAGTGGCATGAAATGGGCCCTGCGTGAACTGTAATGAATTTAAACATGGTCGTGGCCAGGAATATTGTATCATAGATTTAACTATAAGAGCCCAGATCCCAATCTCAGAAAACAAAAAGCAACGCTTGTCAAATTAGCGTCTGAGATAGCGGTCGTCAACCTTTCTAGAGCTCGTGGCCACAATAAAAAATCGTCCGTCAAATGTTCACAAGTCGCCTAGCCGTTAAAGGTGAAAACCCCTGGGTAATAATCAAGAAAGTTACCCCATCTAATTCGGGTGCTAGATTTTGTGGTCATTTCCACGAACTGTCCTATGTTCTAGGGGTGTTGCGAGATGCCTTCTTTCCATGTCTATACACGCTGTGGCAAAAACTGTCTCGAGTTCGTTCGATGCTGTCAATACACTGTCTCTCATACGAAACTGCGTAGCTTTATTGTCGCAACTGTCTTTTATGTGAACGATTAGTTTCAACAATATGTCGTGGGGACTGAAAAACAATACCTACCTGAAAATTGTGATGTAGAATACATTTTGTAAGATACTGATAGTCTGGACCGGGAGCATATGATTCATGGATAAAACAAAGTGATGTAGCAGCAGCAAGAGGCTCGCCTGCAGATCGAAGGGTGGTCGGTTCAGGTCCTGACAGAGTCAGACGTTTCAAAAAAAAATATATTGGCTGCCAGGAAGACCCAGTCTTGAATGGGTGTCATGTCACCGCGGGATGTCAGGGCGTGTGGCGTCAGCTAACCACAATACCTACCCTGTGCTGACTGGCCTATAAAACAAGAGGTGTAGTCTTGTGTGCCTATTACGCCTGAAGGCGTGGAAAAGAGTTAGTTGCTTTTTACAAAACAAAAGAAAATTAAAAGACAGAGGAGCCCACAATGGACTCGACTGACATCCTTCATGCTCTCTCAAAAAGGCCGGACGAGAAGATTATTCAGGAGACAACGTTCAATCGGCAACACTCAAAAGACTACAAGCACTTCGGGTCAAAAGAGATATCGCTTAACAGGAAAACTATATAGGAGCCAAAAAAAGAATAGTAAACCAACACAGAACTGGTGTTATCAGTCGACACACGCTAAGGAATATAGTGAAGATGGGATCCGAGTGCTTATAGACTTGTCTGACGTGCAGGGAGGATAATCTGTCCATTAACTTAGTATATAATGAGCCCTAAAACAGCCAGGTGGTCGTGCATTTAAAGGCACATGCTCCAAGAGCCAGATGGGGATATCATTCCATGTCCAGCTTAGTTAACGTAGCTTTCGCTTTCCCTGTTGTTTAATTTCTCATATAAGCTGTTGCAAAGTAACCTTTTCGTCTTGTTCTTCTCCGAAAAAATCAGCAGAAGAACCGGAATCTGGCGTTATGAACCAGGCCGGCTCGCCCACTGAAACTGTCTAGGATATCGGGCCGAAACAATTTGTGATTAGGGACCATCCTATTGATGATCAGTAGCTGCTCCTTTTGTGAGTGTTCCTGTGTGAAGTTTTTTTTTTTTTTTTAAATTATTATAGAAAAGTGATTTCGCTTGTGTGAATATGGCAACGGAATGATTAATTCCGTTCGACTGCTGAGTCTGCACAGCTGAAAGGAGGGCTTCAGAGACTCGGTTCATTCGAGCTTCGACGTAAAGATAGCACATGATGATAAAGATTATCATGAAAGGTAGTTATACAACAATTTATTAAAAACACGGAAGTGTCAGTATACAGTACAATGTAGATGGCGCTATATTTTCTGAGTCAGAACTAGTCCACATAACAAGTCATGTATGAGCTGGTTGACAAGACCATGTTTACGTCCAAATTAATTCACAATATTTATTTACCCCATGTTTTCACTAATGCACAAACAGTATATGTTCTTACTAGTTCATAAATACAATTGAACAATCGACAACAATTTAAACACAATCTCTAAATCAGAGATAATTAGTCAAATGACCCTGGTAAGTGAAACTGTTCATAACTGAAAGCCAACATTAGTTTGTACTGGAACTCCCCTCATATTGCTGAAATCCATTAAAAAGATTTCATTAACATTGACCTCATTTCACCCAGTTGTCATGTGCAGTTCTGAATCATAACCTAGTTTGTTTCTGCACAGTCGTGAAGTGCCCAAGTGGCTGCTGCTGTTTCTTTGTCTTATTTTGAGTTCATTAAAAGTTCAGCTGGCACGCTGTGTGTGGTTAACAGATAGACTGAAACGTATCTTTCCGCCCAACACAGTTATAATCAGTCACCTTTTACGACATGCTTAAAGGAACAATGGATCTCTCTGACCTATCGCACCTCCCCCGCAACACACACAATAAAAAAAAATATATTCAGGTTCCACTGAGATTCGATCTCGGATCGGTGGAGTTAAAAAAAAGTTTTAATCATTACAACATGAAACCGACGGTGGTTTCTGAGCCTGAAGAAGCTCTGTAAAACACAGTGCCTGTAGATGCTTTGGTACCACACTCGGAGAAAGGTCTCTGTGTAACACGGTGTCTGCAGAACCAGTGTTTGGTGCCGCACTGGACGCGAAGTATCTTCATCAATCTCCCCGGAATCGTTACAGCACACTCAGCAAGACGTGCGACGCTTTTCTGTTGACCCCGAGGGCAGATGTAAGAATCCCCATTTAGGAGATTTGTCTGAGCTTCCAGGTCGACCCAGGGTAAAATAAGTATCAAGAAATTCCTGGGACGTAAATGCGGACAGCGTGTTACTGACCACATGCAATAACTATAACTCATAATATGAGGTTTGGCGGGACTTTAACAACGTATCTCGAGGGCAGGGAAATCGATACTTTACATTTTACTTTACTGACATGAATAGAACAGATGAAAGCTTTCGGCCTGAACGCTAAAATACTATGATAAATTAAAAGCCTTCGAGAGAATTGACAACCAGACATTTTATGAGAGCTGTGTTACAGATGCAGATGGAGTGAGGGTTGCACCGAACGCAGGAAAAAGCTGGTTAAGCCTATACTGTCCCATGGGAATACTCGCACTTAAGCCTACATTTTGAGAGAACGAAAGAGACGCTCTTCAGTTCAGTCAGATTGAAACGTTGTGCTAAAGTCCTTTGAAAATACGCCTGCACTGCGTCCTTTTTTTGTTTTCAGCATCTCTTAACCCAGCAGGCCAAGGATGCCCTTTGACTAGATGTTGTCTGACCAAATGTCTTGGGTTTCAAATCCGTAACAGAGTTTACTTCTATACTTGATCCCCAGTTCCACTAATGTTAAATGGGTACTATGAAATGACACTGAAGATAAATCAAGTGCCGATCGGTCAAAAAACAATTAGGGTATAGCACCATATGCACGATCGACCCAGCCTAAAACTGGTACCAGGATGGCTGTCCTAGGGAAGTGAAGAAGGCCGAAGTAATACTGACCGCATTACCCAGCTAGTGCCGATGGTCTGTAAAAATATGGGATGCTCTTCCCATCTGCCTAAGGCGTGAAAATAAATCTGTACTTTTACCATATGCACAAGGCGCCAATGGCGTGAAAGTAAATCTTTACTTTTACCATATGCACAAGGCGCCAATGGCGTGAAAGTAAATCTTTACTTTTACCATATGCACAAGGCGCCAATGGCGTGAAAGTAAATCTGTACTTTTACCATATGCACAAGGCGCCAATGGCGTGAAAATAAATCTGTACTTTTACCATATGCACAAGGCGCCAATGGCGTGAAAATAAATCTGTACTTTTACCATATGCACAAGGCGCCAATGGCGTGAAAATAAATCTGTACTTTTACCATATGCACAAGGCGCCAATGGCGTGAAAGGTTAAAGTCGAGAAAATGCAGCGTTCAAATGTCTGTCTACTTCGGATATTTATTAGGTTCGTCATCGTTGGAGCTTCGGAACCTCGTGTTTTGTGTAACGTTTACGCCGGCAAGATTCTCTTTAAGGAGACCTATAAGGTAACCCGTTAACGAAGTCTTCTTTCTTCTCTTGCCTCAGTCAAATATGTGGATGGACGAATGACCTAGAAACGGTGATGCGCGTGCTGACAGCTGCTGAGTGTGTAGACGTGGTGTGGAGGTGGCGAGCACGCCTGCGCTGTCACGAAGCCAAAATCTGTCAGCTGACTAACATCTAGAGCACCTAATTACACACCGCCCAAATATTGGACAATTTGTGTGTGTGTGTGTGTGTGATTGTAAAGCTCAGCACGGCTGTAGTCGGGGGTCCTATCCTAAAGTAGCGGGGTTTCTGGGACTTGCGCCTGGGGAAATCCCCAAATGAATGGTGGCACTTTGAGTCATTGGGTATTCGCTCGTTGTGCGGTCCTGGTGGGGTTAAAGGTCACTCGCCTACAGCATGTAACTTACTGCACAAGCAAGGCAGTATGCAAGTAGGTGCTTTGCTGGGTGGGAAAGGGGGGAGGAGATCGTCACATTCAACCAGCAACCCCGATGGGGAAGCTTTAAGTTATAATTGTGACTAAGCTATGTGCGCCACACACAAAAATGCCTTAGCACTGCGAGCACTAAGAGTCCTGAAAAGGACTCCTGCAGTGTTTGTGAGATCAAAGGAAACAGACCCAAACACTGCCGACAGCGATGAAGTCATCTACCGGAGAGCCAATGGGCGATCTGGTAGCCGTTAAACCAGCGCTGATCAATAACTCCTTATGTATGTACGTATTTTTGGTTAGTCCTGAGCAGGGCAGCCGAAGTTGGTACGTTTGTACACATTTGGTACCCTTGCCGAGCAAAACTACCCGCTGTATCGGCATGTTTTAGAAATTTATTTAGCATCAGTACTTTAAATTAAGTCCTTAAGAAAAAGAATAGGGGCTGTTGAGCTGAAATGCTATAGAAAGATTCTCAGAATATCTTGGACAAAGAAAAGGAGAAATACTGACATCTTGAAAGACTGGCTAATAAACAGCATCCTGTCTCGGAATATTTTGGTCATATCAAGCGCCACGACGGATTTGGGGGAAAAAAAGCAGAAGGCATGGTACCAGGAAGGCGGGTCAGGAGCCAACCAACACGAAGATAGGCACAGGATATTTAGTGACTCCTTGAGTATGAAAGTATATGAGGGACAGCTGGCGAGAGACTGTTTCTTTCAGGCAGACCGTGATGAGAGCGACGTTCTGCAAAGGACATGCTACATGATGATTATTTTAAATTATGGCACTGAGTTGAACATTTAATAAAAGTGACTGGGAGTGTACTTAAAATAAAAGCCATTCAAATGTACCATTTAACGTGATTGGTCAAGTGCGCATTTGTTTCAGTTTCACGGGCCAGTGTAGGAATATCCGTCCATACAACCAGGAGAACTCATGTCCTTTGTCGTAGTGTAACAATCCAGTTTATTTGATGCTCAGGCGTTTCTACTTCAGTTTTATTTAAAGTATTTTGTAACGTTTCATTAATGTGTATTTAACTGTTCCCGTCTCTGTTGTATTAGCTGTTTCCAATATCAACCAGCAGAAAAATATGAATGTTAGTTCAGATAGTGATGATAATTATCAAAATAAAGCCTCTAAACTACAGGCATTTTGTGGAAGGAAGTGAGGTGACTGCGGTAATCACATAACTGACTGAAAGTGTAAACTAGCAGATGTGTAAACTGCATCGGGAAGTGACACGGTGGTCTGCCGGTTCTATCGAATTTGAACTTCTGACTGGCTGCTGAAGATGGGAAAGGATACTGACGGGAATTCGACAAGTTCTTAACTCAACTGTGCGAGGAAGACCACTAGAAAAGAAAAGGAAAAAAAAAATTGGAAAAAAAAAGAAAGAAAGAAAGAACAAGCTTCACCCATAAGAAAACGCTCACGTGCTTGCAGACTGAAAACAATCGTTGTGACTGAGTTGTGTGATAAGAGTCAGACAATTTCTTGCTCACTGTCTTGCAGGCAAAAAAACATGGGGGCAGATGACAGACAGACAGACAGCCTTCCTTCCATCCATCCATACGGCATATTAGACACTGCATGACTCTTTTCTACCACTCCTTCTTCTACTGCTATTACTGCTACTACTACGATGACAACGACTACTACTATTATGTTGTTCATGTCTTTCTCCTGAAGTTTACTGCCCTGTGCTTGTTTACAACAGAGCTGCGATATTTGCACTATTTAGCCGACATATCCGACACTTCCTACGTTTCCTAGGAATGCCTGTCGACCATGGAGGGTTATGTACATTTTCCCCAGAGCAACACTTTTAACTGTGTCATCAAAAATTACTTCCCGGTACATATTATTTCTTTATTCTATTTCTTATCAGTATCATTTATGTACCATTAACATCTGTATTTCCTTTATTCCCAGTATTATATTATATATTAAAAATACTAGTTTTTTTTTTTTTTTTGTGAGACTATTTTTTAGCCATCGTTTATTTTATTTTATCTCATTTATTCCACATCACATTTTTTAAACGTCGCTCACGTCACCCCTTAGAGATCTACATATTCTCCATTCCTCGTTTGTGTCGTTCACTTGTGTTTGAAAAAGGCCGCCCGGCTGAAACGTAACGTTGTGTTGTTTTGTGCCCGTTTTTCTGCTTCCCCATTTTGTTTAGCTTTTTAGTCAAATTTCTCTGGAATTCCCGGTACATGCAGGGGAGTCTCTGAATTACAACGCTCTAACTGTTACAGGGTTGCGAAATCACAGTTTCACGTACACTTGAGTGCTGATCCGATAGTCATGTGTTCGATTCCCTATAGAGGCAGGACATATTATTTACTGTTTAACCTCTGACTCAAATTCCCAGGACAAACTAACCTAAACTAGGAACCAGGACATTATCTGGTTGAAAAGTCAGCGTGATATAATGTAATGTGTCAGCCTCTTGCGCCTTTCAGTGTGAATGACGACGACAACGAATAAGAAGAAGAAAGGCAGGATGAGGAAGGGGAAGGATAAGGAGGAGGAAGAAATGCTATGGCTGGTTAAAGCAGAAATACTTAGGCTGGTACAAACAGCAAAGCTAAGATGAAGATGATTAAGAATATGACACGAAGAGAGAAAGAAAAGGCCAACAATTTTGCGCAGACAGAATTATTTCTTCTTTGTTCACCGGCTGTAAGCTCCAATAGAAAGTCCCGGTTGTTCGTCTATTTTGTCTTTGGCGGTGTACCAGGGCCTGAGCTTTGCGTGTACATCCTTTTACTGCCTTTTTTGTTTGCAGTTGGCTGCTCCTTGTATTTAAAATAGTGAGCTTCGTCTAGAACACACGGGTATATACTCGATGAGGACATGGTTGCTAGTACAGCTGAGAAAGTGTCTAGAGCGTGACAGAGAAATCAGGTTTGATATGTAGGCAGTGAATGATATTACAGCGTGGTATGCTCAAGCACTTAGAGATCAGAACAGCCTAGTGCTTAGCCTGACAGGCACCAGTAGTCAATCTGAAAAATGCAACACCCGACACGTAGACATGGTGGCATCTGTCTTGTCAATATATGAACTAATTATCTTACACACACACTGAAAATCTACTACTTATAATACCGCATGCTCATCATGGCACATGATAATGATAATGAATTACGAAGTTACACTTATTCGCTGTTTAATAAAATCACACGACTGCAATTACTGTACAGTCCATCCTGGCAGAATATGGCGATGACGATAATAATGACGACAAATGAGGTATCTGTATGTAAGTATGTATGTTTGAAAAGAGAGAGAGAGAGAGCATGAGAAGCAGAGGTGGCAGGGAAAAGATAAAGGAACGGGGGAGGATGCAGGGAGGGATGAAGTAAAACAATAGCAGAATTCACAAGCGTTTGGACGATATTCCACAAAACGGAATCAACAAATATGTTCTTGATATCTTAAATAACCAATGAGCATCGATTATTAGATGATAATCAATGACTGAATGAAAATCTGTTCCATCTTACGAGAACCAATAACAGATCGATAAATACTGTATGTATGATGCACATCAACAGAATCAATAATTATATTTAATCTGACGAGAATCAATCACTGAAGCAACAAGCATTATCTAGGTGTATACAGGGAGTAATATCAAGCATAATCGATTGTAGGGTAGTGAAGAAATACATTCTAAAAAGGGACGGGGTGTACCTCTAGGCTTAGGCCCATTGAGTAGAGATAAATCTTCTGGGTGCGTCAGTGACGTCCAGTCATGCTTGCAGTCTAAGTCCTGCGCTTGAAAG
Source organism: Candidula unifasciata (assembly GCA_905116865.2). Classification (NCBI taxonomy): domain Eukaryota; kingdom Metazoa; phylum Mollusca; class Gastropoda; order Stylommatophora; family Geomitridae; genus Candidula; species Candidula unifasciata. The sequence continues at coordinate 715,996 of CAJHNH020000535.1, read as the reverse complement.
GATCCATCAACAGCATTTAATATCTCTGGTTTGGTAATCCGCCCAGGTGAGTCAAGGCTAAAAAGTTTTTTTCTCGCCTTCATCTCCACCATATCCAACGAAGCGACAGACAGATCAATTACTAAGGCCAGTCGATTCATAGAGTTGGATCGCGAAATATCTTGATTTCCTCACCCTTTTTACAACTTGTCTGTATTAACATCGGTGGCACTAAAAACAACTCTCCTCTGAATAACATTTTTTTTTCACTCTTTGGCTTGAGCTATTCCGTAAGCAACAAGGCTGTGATATCTGCATGTTCAGCCTACCACATACAATTTCTCCAAACCGCAATTAGTCCCCTTTTCTGGCATAATTTTAGGAAGTGGTGATTCTATTACTCTACCCCCTTCCCCCCCCCCCCCACCTTAATCTTTCCAAGTATGGCATAGGGCATATAATCCACACAGGGAAATCCATCACTGTTAAAAATTCCACATCGACGACCGCGTCGCCCTTTGACTCGCCGGAAGACGACTTGGTCGCCGTTCGGGACATTATTTGGGTCTGTCTCCTCTGATCGCATCAACACTGCAGGAGTCCTTTTCGGGGCTACTTGGTGGCGTGCAATGCTAGGCCATTTTATATGGCGCATACAACACAGTCACAATTATAACCTAAAGCTGCCCTTTGGGGGTTCTGGTTGAACGTGACCGTTTTTATTTTAAAGCAACGCAACGAAATAAGTTAGTTACTGTTCCCTTCTTTCTCTTCTATGCTTCTGTCCACTCCCTTTCTCTCCCATACAGATCCATTTGTCTAAGACCCTCCTCACTCTTAAACCTCTCTCTTCTCCCGAGTTCCAATAGCGAATAGCATTATCCCAGTTAGACTGTAACTCAAAGACTAGTAAAACCTATAAGACGTTAAGTTTCTGACAGGCTTTCCCATCGATCCATCTTGTCTGTTGCCTGCAATCAGCCGTAGCCCTTCAGACGGAAACTGTAGAGCTTCACTCGACTTCTGGTGTGTGCGGACTCAGCACAGATGGCGACAGGTTGCCACCTCATTATACAGTTGTGTGGTAGTGCGAGATTGGAGACCATGTAGAGATGGCAGAGAGTGGGACTTTGGGCAAAGAGATTTCTTGTCTAATGTTCTTCTTCTAAGCGTTCACAAGCTGTTAACTACGGCTTAAAATTGTTCTACAACTTGAATTGTGCGTGCAAAACAGTTTATCAGATCTGTTTTAGCATGCAAAGAGTTGGTTACATGTTTCTCAGGCAGAAGCGTTACAAAAAATCCCTAATTAGTCGCCTTTACGACATGCTTGTTGGGGTTCATTAGGTCAATTATCCCCGCCCCTCCCCCAATTCAGCCTCAGAACCTACACGGGAAGTGTTGCATTTAAAGTAGGTTGGTAAGTTACTAAATCAACCTCACTGAACCATTCAGCAGGTAAGTGTTCAGATCAAGGGCACCGACATACACCGAACATGGAAAGCGGGAAAGGGGGGGGGGGGGGTTGGGAGCCTCAGCCACCTTAAACTTGTTTTAGAAGGCATGGGTTTATGGGGTTTAAATTTTTTTTTTTTTTTCGGTGTGCAATAATGATTATAACAATCAGTATTAGCTGAATAACAAATAATATGTTTGAAATTATGTGTTGAACTGTCGGAGTGAAAGGACGGGAGATTCATTGAGAGAATGTCAACATGAGACTGATTGAGGTGAGAGGAAAACCAGACGACGACATCCATCTGAAGCCAAGACCAGCAAGGCCAGTCTGTATGATGTCAAGGAGAAGAACGAGACACATCTGTGCAAACTCTGGTCAGTGACTGCGTGAGAAACCAGCATGTTGAAGACTGCGTAATGTGTGTGTGTGAAAGCTGTTTCTTAGGACAACGACCGGACATTGTTATAAGTGCTAAGATGTCAATAAACTGATGTTTCGTACGGCTAAGTCGTTGTCGGCTTGTCCCAGTTATGTCAACGTTGAATGTGTGCTAAGAGCATTCACAATACACATCATCTCCTAGACAATAGCCAGTGCAAGCAGTTAGTGTAAACACAGCATGTTGCAACACAAGCTCATTGCAGTGTCGATGCACCTTATGTTAATTAAACAACACCTTTTCGGGGAACTGAGTACCCTATAAAATGTATATCAATCAGTTAGGTGTCATCTCAAAATGTCAAGGTTCCCAGCAATGATTTCGCAGTCTCTCCAGAACCTATGTATCTGATAGTTTTGTTGCCATGAAACAGACCAGATTCTCCTGTTACCGTGAAATAGACCGGTTTTTTCTGTTGCCATGAAACAGGCCCGATTCTCCTGTTAGCATGAAACAGACCAGATTCATATGTTGCCATGAAACAGACCAGATTTCCCTGTTAGCATAAAACAGACCCGATTGTCCTGTTGCAATGAAACACAGATTTTACTGTTGCCATGAAACAGACCAGATTTCCCTGTTAGCATGAAACAGACCAGATTCATATGTTGCCATGAAACACAGATTCTCCTGTTGCCATGAAACAGACCAGATTTCCCTGTTAACACGAAACAGGCCCGATTCTCATGTTGCTATGAAACAAACCAGATTCCCCTGTTAGCATGAAACAGACCAGATTCATCTGTTGCCATGAAACACAGATTCTCCTGTTGCCATGAAACAGACCAGATTTCCCTGTTAACACGAAACAGGCCCGATTCTCCTGTTGCCATGAAACAAAGATTCTCCTGTTGCCATGAAACAGATTCTCCTGTATATCCACATTTCCAGATGCGATCAGTAATGCGGCTAAGTGGTTGTCCCCAACTGCGTCCGCTGGGCTCAATAAATTGTATTTATAGACATCGCGACGTGGAAGAAAATATGTTATCAGAAACGACAGACAGTTTAGGTAACTAAAGCCAGTAGACTTACATGATCACCAACGCCCTCTGACCTAGTGCGACTTTTACATCACTGTCTGGAAGCTAGAAGAACGGTATTTTCCCGAACAGCCAGTTGTGGAAATGGACCCTCGGTACGCCAAGAACTGGCTAGTAACACGATTTCTCTAACGCAAAAGCCACAGAGCTGCAGCAAAGTGCAGATAACATTTGATGTATTAAATGCAATATACAATATTAGCTAAAGCGGTATCTGAAGCTACAAAGCGGTTATAAAATCTGAACCGGTATCTGAAGCTGCAAAGCGGTTAGAAAATCTGATAAAACGGGCCGGAGTATTGTTTCTGATAGACGAAGCCCTGCAGTAATATCCAGTCGATTTCTCTGTTTAGTTTTACTATTGACAGGGTTTATTTTTCCGGCGCTACATTATTAGTTGCAGTCTCGTGCATCAGCCATGTAGTGCCTGAATTATGTAGCTACTACAAGATCGTGTGGTGTTTTTTGGCGGTCCATTTTATCAAAGAACGCCGGGTCGGGCTAACAACGCGTTAAAGCAGCGGTTCTCAAACAGTGTACCGAGGCACCCTGTGGTGCCGTGAACGTATGCCAGGGGTGGAGCGACAATAATCAAGAGAATTGTAAAATTATTAAGGAAGGCATGTAAATACCTAAAAGTTTAAATTCAAGTTGTCTTCCTTCGCCACTGTCGAAAACAGTTTATTTCTTGTTTGAGAACCGCTGCGTTAACTCATCGTTAGCCCAACCTGGTGACGTCAGCAGCACGGCCCGTCAGCTGGAGCCTGTCATAGTCTAACATCTGGTCCGCATGAATTGTTTGCTTCCGGATCGTCTGCTCGTTAAGTGTATTCTCGTGACACATAATGGCGTGTGGGTTATCAACACTATTCTCCGTAAAAACAATCTCTCAAAGCAGTTTACTTTTACGCAATCCCTCCAAGCAGTTAACTTTCACGCATGGCGCTCAAAAAGGTTGCTGCTTCAATTCAATTTCGGGACTTATGTCTTCGGTTCAGATTGATTTGATTCAAGAACCGACATCACATCACTCGGGGCATTCCCATAAGCGCTTCGTCCCCCATCTTCAGCTGCCTTGTACAAATTTTGTGGACATCATTGATGAAACCCTGTCTTGTACAAATCTTGTCGACATCATCGATGAAACCCTGTGAAATCAGAACCCTAGTATATGAGACACGAATACTGTCCGTATTCCACAGTTGTGGATTTCAAGCTGTATGATAGGCATGGCTAATGAAGACACTTTTTGGGAGGTATGCCTAGATGAAAGTTATCTTAGTATACTTTGTTTCCACAGCGAGGCGCATTCGTCGTCTGGAGATGACACGTTAGATTCCAGTCACAGTAACTATAGCTTACTTCTGGCTTTTCTAAGTGCTGGTTGTTTGTCACCTCTGGACTTTAGTCTCGTTCCAGAACTTAAGCTCCGTCCGCACCACTGGGTGATGAATTGATACATCACAGGGCAGATGTGCTCAAGGCCCTATGGGAACAAGCAACGGAATCAGTAGAGAGAGAAGATTATTATGGCGTGGAGAGAATGAGGCACCTGGGTGTAACCAGAGGGTCTAGTCGGCTCACTACACTCAGAGGAAAGGCAAGACGGACTTTTAACCAGATTGTGACCGGTACCTCGGTTTTGGAACTCTGCGCTGGCTGCTGAAGATGATGATGAAGCATGCATTGAAATGCCCCGAGTGCTGTGATGTCAATACTTGACTCAACTCAACTTAGAGCTGCGTGCAAACCCACTTAACAGAGTAGGTTTATTTGTGTACAGAGGGTTCCTAGCCTCTCAGACAGACGCACTCCGACTTCGAAGAAAGCCTTAGGCTAACACCACCACCCCCCCCCCCTCCCCTTCCCGCCATCTTACGCAAAAGGGGTAGAAGAAGTCAACCGTGGCAGTTTTATTGGTGTGGATATCCTCGCCACCCTCAAGTGGCGTCTCCACACTGGAAGTCTAGCGTCGTGAATCATCAGCATGTTTAGCCACATGCGTTTACGGTGTAAATGTGCAGTTTTCTAACCCTTTACCAGATGCATGCCCAATTTTAACGCTTTCTTGTTTCATGCTTCAAGCCCCCAACGCTTATCGAGAGTGCAATGAATGATGACAATTCATTTATACAACAAGGCTTCTTTCAAATCATATCTGGATGTTGCCTACCTATCTGCAAATCAGTCTTCAAGCATGCTTTACCACCTACCTCACAAGTGCATCCATTAACTCTTTAAATAACTTTAACATCAGATTATGATTCACAGATCTAGGGACAATACATGATAACTTTAACATTAGAGTATGATTCACAGATCTAGGGACATTACATGATAACTTTAACATCAGAGTATGATTCACAGATCTAGGGACAGTACATGATAACTTTAACATCAGATTATGATTCAGAGATCTAGGGACATTACATGATAACTTTAACATCAGATTATGATTCAGAGATCTAGGGACAGTACATGATAACTTTAACATCAGAGTATGATTCACAGATCTAGGGACATTACATGATAACTTTAACATCAGATTATGGTTCACAGATCTAGGGACATTACATGATAACTTTAACATCAGATTATGGTTCACAGATCTAGGGACAGTACATGATAACTTTAACATTAGAGTATGATTCACAGATCTAGGGACATTACATGATAACTTTAACATCAGAGTATGATTCACAGATCTAGGGACACTACATGATAACTTTAACATCAGATTATGATTCAGAGATCTAGGGACATTACATGATAACTTTAACATTAGAGTATGATTTACAGATCTAGGGACATTACATTATAACTTTAACATCAGAGTATGATTCACAGATCTATGGACATTACATGATAACTTTAACATCAGAGTATGATTCACAGATCTAGGGACATTACATGATAACTTTAACATTAGAGTATGATTCAAAGATCTAGGGACATTACATAATAACCTTAATATCAAAGTATGATTCAAAGGTCTAGGGACAGTTAAGTCCTAAGTAGTTTTTACTAAAGCCCTTTATATTCTAACAGAGGTTTACTTGACACTAACAATTATGGGTTATGGAGTCTCAGTCAGATTGAAGCTATATGGCCTTCGTGTAACAAAACGTTAATACAACAAAAGAAATTCAGAAACGAATGCAATACACGAACTAATCAAAAAGCACAGGCGAACTGATTGGTACTGAAAGAGTTAACAGGAAGCAGTGTCTGTATGCTGAAAAAAACATTGTTATGTTTGTGTTTTTTTAAGTGCAGCCTGAAAGTCTGACATCCAGTGACTCAAATATCCATGACTCAGATGCGCATACAATTGGGAAAAAAAAAAGGGGGGGGGGGGGGTCCCAGAAACCCCGCTGAATTGTACGAAAGATATAATAGGGCGGGCGCCCTATAGCCACAGAGTAACGTGCTGTTCTATGAATGAATTATTCAACCAAGAACTAACGTCACTGTACTGGGGACATTCCCATAGGTGTTCCGTGCCCTCATTAGCCAGCGATGAGTCGATTCGCTACTAGTACCATTAGCAATCTGAATGAAATTCCGCTTATGTTTCCCCCTCAGTCTGGAATATTTACCACAACATCACTACCCCCCCCCCCCCCCATGTGTCTGACGTCGTCTCGTGCCATACTTGTTTGTGTCAGACTTTATTTCTACTCATTGACTCTGTATAACTACACTTTGCAAATGTAAACACTCCATAAAGTGTAATGATTTTTCACCTGTTTTCACCATCGAGCATATTTAAAAAAGCTAAACTGGTAAAATTATAGGCAGACTTACAAATGGACCGACTAGGCATACACTATCAAAAATAGGTTACATAGACAGCGGTTGCCCCCCCCCCCCCCCTCTCCCAATACAGACACACAGCTACGCAGCAGTGCATCATAAAATAATAAAGCGCCTGAAGCACTCGTAAATTCAGTTGTTTTATAGCTGCATAGATAAGAGATTCAAAATAATGACAAAATAATCGTGGTTGTCAATGCTGAATAGTGTATAATCAATATATTGTTACTGATATGTGCACATTTTATCAGCTGACTGCTTGACTGATGAGCCGTAATATGCTCGACTGATTTTTGTCTGGCTGCATTAAGGCTTGACAGCCTTGAGCCAAGGAGTCAAAGTCTGCAAAGTCGATCCAACTGGATAAAACCAAGATACCCTGTTTAACTTACGAATATGTTTTAATCAGAGAATACCTACTTATTTGCTGTACCTATTAATGCGAGGTCCGGGTATAACCTGCTATTCTTGCTGTCTGATGGCTTCTATTTGTCTCTTTTTGAACCCTTCCTTTTCCCCGATCGATCTATAACCTATTCCATCCCATGTTTTTTACTGTAACTTATTTCGCCCTACAGCGTTATTGTTTGAACCTATTCCCAACCAGACAGGCGGCGTTTGTGACTTAGGTGTTGCGAGCGGGTCTCGTAATTCCGAAATACGCGGTTATGTTCAGCTGGGCGTATAGGCTAGACATATATTGTAAGGACAAATGGCACTCTATAGGCCATGTTTGGTCACGTCGACCTGGCACTCACTCTAGGATGGGTCGACCTGGCACTCACTCAAGGATGGGTCGACCTGGAAGCCAAGGTCATTTCTAAAGAATGCTCGCCTTTGTCAGGGCAGGACCAGATCCAACGACCTTCAGATCCGCCGGCCAGGGTCTAGTCTACGCCACGGTGACTTCTTTTATAAGGGTGCTGAATCTTTATAGACTTCCCAGTCAGTCCCGAGGAAAGAACCGTCTGTTTTCAAGCTTGCCAACACTGGTAGTATTCCAACCATTTATGTCACAGATATGGCTTGCCAACTGAAGTATCATCATTACAAGGGTTTTTCTTATCAGCCGATCTTTATTTTCACTCAACTTATATGTGCTCTTATAGTCCCAATATCGGGTGACAATAGAAACGGGTAAGGTAAATGACCGGTGAAGTGGGTTGCGAGACAGGAGGATGAGGATGAGGGCAGATCTAAGGTGAGACATGATTAGAAATATAGACAGAGACAGATAGAGGGGCGTGAGGGGAGATATGAAGTGAGATATAGACAGAGACAGAATGAGGGACGTGAGGAGACACGTAACTGTGGTAAGACACAAGGAGGCAAAACAGGTGAAACATACAGACAGAAAAGGAGAGAAAAGAGGAGTGACAATAAGAAACATGAGGAGGGACGTGAGGAGTCATGTCAGGGAAGATTTGAAATGAGACATGAGGAGACATAAGAGGTGAAATACAGACGGGAGAAAGAGAGAGATGGAGGGAGTAGAGGAGACAGACGAAGACATGTCAGGGCTGACATAAGGTAAGGCACGAGAAGACGTCATCATTAAAAACCACTTCCGTCGTTAAGCGTCAACGGAAGGAATAATTTGCGATCCAATGCAAGTTAGCAGCCACTGGCATGCCGTGAGGGCGTAAATTGTCTTTAATGCGGTCGATCCGGTGATTTCGTGGCTATAAGACGTGAAACATAGGAAGAGACACAGGAAGGGGGGGGGGAGGCATGTATGCAAAGAGTTGGTCTTTTTCTTCTCCTTCCCTGCTCCCAGTGGAGACTAAAGCACTATTGTTCATGACTAGCTTAATGTTAAGCTAAAGTCTTCGAGAAACATATTCAGTCTCAAACAAAAACTTCTTAATCATCTCTTCTGGCAGGCTATGGTGTTACATTGTGTCCTGCCTTTATGGGCCCCAAGAAATTACTTACAGAGTCAAAGTCACAATTGGTCTAATCAGCTCTATTTGTAGAGAAGAAAAATTGCCACTCGTTTCTTGTGAGTTTACAATTTGAAGAGAATCAAATGAACAAAGATGCATGGGCAGCCATGCGTGACGAGGTAGGTAGTGCCCCAGGTTTGGCTTGTTCGAGAAACAGTGAGGATTTGTGGACTACCGACCATCAGGTCCATTAGCTTTCATTGAAGACTAGGGTTTTAAACAAGCGCTTGTTTGCAGTCTTGTTACCTACCCATTGAGCCTTACAAATTAGCACGGCAGATCCCGTAACGTGGTTAACGCTGGGGCTATACACCAGAACATAAATGCGACAGAGCATGGTTAGGCCACGGCCAGCTCCAGATTTATATTATGTATTATTGTATTACAGCCGGACGTGGGTTAAGCCAATGCCTTCTGCAGCCGTGTGCGTTAACGTCCTAGCGTATACGGACCAAGGCCCCTCTTCAGATCCAAAGGAAACATTGTGTGTACCCTCGGGCCTGGTTAAACTGTCAGGATCGGCCATGACCGCTGCTGTTATAAGGCTATGCCCAAGAGACAAACTCTGTTGGCCAGGAGATGGAGTCACCGTGGTGTAGCAGCTAGACGCTCACCTGCGGATCGGAAGGTCGTGTGTTCGTGTCCTGCCGACTATATCACCCACTAGGTGCCGATTGGTAAATAAAATAAAGGTCTAGCCCTATATGCCCAATACGCCTGAAGGCGTGGAAAGTGGTCCTTTACTTTTACAAGATGTGTGAACATAAGGCTTAGTAGCCCTTCACATTTGTTTGGGAGGGCGGGGGAAGATCATCAAGAAGCTGAATCCTCCAGGTTGCACCACCACTGGCAATAAGTAGACAGCGAAATGCCTACTGTGCGAAAACTACATGGATATTAAATCTTACGAGGCATTTAAAATAATTCTAGTGAACAGATATCCCGCAAACTAAAATAGAACCAGTTATCTCGCCATTATTACAAATATAAACCACAAGTAAAGGTTGTCGCTAGACAGCCTTCATCAGTGCAGGGATCAGTCTTATACCACAAATACAAACAAGAATACACAAGATCACATTTAATTCAACCATCTTATGATTATACAGAAGAAGGTTCGGTAACATTCAGAAAAAGATAAATGAGATATAAATGACAGAAGAAGTCTTAATAACAACAGTCTATGACAGAAGAAAGCTCAAAAACAACAGTCACTGACAAAAGACGGCACAGTAACAATGCACTAGTCTGTAACAAAAGAAAGCCCAGTAACCATAGTATGTGACAAAAAAGGCCCAGTAACAATACTTCTTCTTCTTCTTTGCTCACCTGCTGTAAGCTCCAGCTGAAAGTCTGGCTGTTCGTCCACTTGAACTTTAGCTTTGTGCCAGGGTTTGAGTTTTGCGTTTCCATACGTTTTACTGGCTTTTTTTGTGTCCAGTTGGTTGTTTTTTGTTTTCCCCACAATGGGGCTCCAAAACCAACATGAGTATAACAATACAATAGTCTGTGACAGAAGAAGGCTCAGTAACAATAGTCTGTGGCATAAAAAGGCTCAGCAACAATAGTCTGTGACATAAAAAGGCTAAGTAACAATAGTCTGTGACTTATAAAGGCTCAAGAACAATAGTAAGTGACAGAAGAAGACTCAGTAACAATAGTCTGTAACAAAAGAAGTCTCAGTAACAATAGTCTGTAACAAAAGAAGTCTCAGTAACAATAGTCTGTAACATAAGAAGGCTCAGTAACAATAGTCTGTAACATAAGAAGGCTCAGTAAAAATAGTCACTGACATAATCAGTTCTCGTTGTGCCTAGTGGCACATGAGGCTTCAGAGAGGACTTTCCATGCTTTCCTGTCCTGTGCAATCTTCAGTGCAGTTTTCCATGTCAAAGATGCCACACTCAGGTCACTTTCCATCATTCTTCTCCATGTTGTTTTTGGGCGCCCCTGTTTTCTCTTTCCCTCTGGTGTCCATGTGAGAGCTGTTTTGGCAGGTATATCAGGATTCATTTCTCATAACGTGGCCAAGCCATTTCCATCTTCTCTTGGTTATCATATTGTCTAAAGTTTCTTGGTTAGTGACTTGAAATAGTTTAGTGTTTGAGATTGTATCTGGCCAGAACATTTTGAGAATTCTACGTAGACATGTGTGAAGAAAGGTAGACAGCTTGTGTGCATCTTTTTGGTCATTCTCCAGCATTTCGCTCCATAAAGAAGAACTTGCAAAATGATGCTCTTGTAGAGTCGGAGTTTCGTTCCTCTGCAGTAATTGTTGGATTTCCAGATTTGCCTCATCCTTCCAAAAGCAGCTCTAGCTTCGTTCAGGCGTGTCTGTATAGTATGTCCTTTTCGGTCCCTCCCGGCAGGGACACCACACTGCCAAGATATGACTGCATATATGATATGCCAAGATATCACTGAAATAAGAAGGCGCAGTAAAAATAGTCTGTGACAGAAAAAGGCACAGTAACAACAGTCTGTCCCATAAGAAAGCCCAATAACAATAGTCAGTGACAGAAGACCCAGTAACAATAGTCAGTGACAGAAGAAGGCACAGTAACAATAGTCTGTGACAGAAGAAGGCACAGTAACAACAGTCTGTCCCATAAGAAGGCTCAGTAACAATAGTCAGTGACAAAAGACCCAGTAACAATAGTCAGTGACAGAAGAAGGCACAGTAACAATAGTCTGTGACAGAAGAAGGCACAGTAACAACAGTCTGTCCCATAAGAAAGCCCAATAACAATAGTCTTTGACAGAAAAAGGACAGCTAAGAAATAATAAACACAATATACATAAGAAATATTAGCAATGGGCGAAAGAAGGCTCAGTAATAGAAGTTTAGGCAAGCAAATTTATCAACAACAAAGGTCTGCAATTCATAATGTTTAAATGAAATCATATTAATCATGCTGGCAAAGACAGCTTTTAATTAACAATAGGAACAGCAACAGTGTGACTTAGAAGATTGAATAAGCTTTATCTTAGGGCCTCACAATCCCCAGGGGCCTAACAAAAATTTCAGAATTTGTTTTCCATGTTAACACTCCCTCTCCCCCATCCTTTAACTAAACTGGTATTCTAGTTTCAAATGTACGGCAAGTGTCTACCTGATAAGCATATTAATGCTACGTAATTAATAAAGGCAATGATTTGTAAACAAATTTATGCTTCACTTTAAATGGTTAGCTATAAAATACTTCAAAGTCATGTCATTATTTGTTTTCATGTGTTGTGAGAACTTCTGATATAACTTTTTTAATCTGACAGCTTTATACATCTTAGTCTTTAAAGCTAATCCATGTTAAGTAAGGTCCATCGAAGGTGCAATAAACTGGTGGCTTAGGCAGCTTGGCTTCACCTCTTCTCATAATTCATAATTTGTATCAGGCTAAGTGCACCCCCCCCCCCCTTCCTAGTTACCTACAGAAGTTACCATTTTAAGTTTTTGCTTAAACATATATTATTTTTAAGTTTTTGTTTATAGAGATTTTATTTTTAATTTGTTGTGTGGGCTCTGGGGATTCAATATGGGAGAAAAAATTATTAGACTCAAACCCCCCTCCCCCAATATGCATGACTTAAAAATGATTAATTAGGGGTGTTTCCTTCGAAGCCGGACTGCATCTGCCTGAAAGGCAAGGAACCAAAGGTCTGCATATAAATAAGCCAGATCTGTGAAACAGATGTGCATGACAAATTGAAGTTCTAGAACAAGAGCAAAGCCCATAAGTGGACGAACAACCACAAATTTCTGCTGGAGTTTACAACTTGAAAAAACAAAAACTTGTGTGCCAGATTTTTCAACGAGTCAATCCAACTGAACTTAAGAAGAAAAAGATATTGTGAATAATCTTAATTTGCCATATAAACTATTATTTTTATTATTATTACTAAGCATTTAAGCAAGGTGGTTTCTTTTTATTGGCACCCTGGGACTTAATAAAAGTCATCATGGTCTTAAATACACCAATAACAATTTACACTGAAACAGACAAATGCTAAATAAATCAAAAACTAATTGATTCTGTGGTCACTCAGGTGACTCCACAAACTTCACAGGGCATTAGATATTACAAATGATCTATTCTGGTCTAGGAGGCTTTTGCAGCAGGTGTCAACACGGCTTAAAGTTTCAATATGGTGTTATATTGTTAGTGAAAGGCTGAATAATAGGATAAATCACTTTAAATATTTTCAGTGAACATAATTTTGATAATCACTTAACACAGAAACCCCATACTTGGTATCATATCATAATTATGTGACAAGTACAAACACCTAACAATTATAATCTATAATCTTTTAAAATGATATAATTAACATTTAATTATGTAAAATTATTTCACAGCCAAAAGTATTAAACAAACACAGAAATAAATTCAATATAAGAAGAAGGAAATTATATATTATATATTATATAATTTATATATATATATATAAATTATTTTTATATATATAAATATAAATAATATATATATATATATATAATTTATATATATATATATATATATATATATATATATATAATTTATATATATATATATATATATATATAATATATATATATATATATATATATATATATATATATATATATATATATATATATATATATATATATATATCCAAAATGGTTGAACACTATATCGTTGATTGAAATATTATAATTTTTTAATTAACTTGATAGCTGTGATTCACGGGAAAAGAAGCAACTATATATTATGAGTAAAATACTACTTTACCTGACACTGAAGAAAGATTCATATGTCAAACTTATATATAAAACTCACCGTGGACCACGCTTCTTAGTTTTAACCAATTCTGTGTTACTGATTTGTTTAAAAACAAGAGGAAATACAATTAATCGGTGTTAACTAATAAGTGAATAAAACCACAAACAAGAAGAAAACAGCAAACAACACAAAGAACAAACATCAAAACCTACCTTCAGTTGTAACGGCAATCCTGCGTTGGCTCAGCTGTGAGAGTGTGCTGAACTTTTAGCCTACTTCGTCAGTCCAGTCAAGCGCGTCACTCAAACGAAAATTCCTACCTCCAGTTTGTCTAAGACACAGATTACAAAAACACTATCAAGAACTGACATTTTCAGGAATCATTTTGTCTATAAACACCTCGCTGAATTTGACATTTATCCAGCGAATATTCTTCAATATTAAAATTGTTGTTTAACTAACATTCCCAGTAAAAAAATCGACAACAAAGATCACGTGGCGGCTAAGGCGGGATTGCCTGTGTCAGAATATTCTACCGTTAACGAGAGCGAGACTTGAGTACTCTTTCTTGTTACACTTTTTATGTTGTCGTACCTAATTAAGCCTGTAGAAGTTTCTCGATTGAGCTATAGGAATTATTTGGCGCGGAATAAAGAGACAGCAGGACACTGGCATTCGTTAAGGCACGACTGGTTGTGCCATCTAGACATTGATATTTCCCAGACGTGGCAGCTAAAGTTGTCCATGTGCTCACGATTAATAGCTACATGTGCACCAACTCTAAGAAATGATTGGGATGCTGGGGAGGGGTGGAGGGAGGGCGACCCTTAAACATTTTCTAGGGACCAAAGCTTCTTTTAGTCTGCAATATTATTGATTATTATTTATAAAGTTTACTAAGCAACAACAACCAAAAAAAAAAAAAAAGAAAGAAATTAGCAAGAGGTATAAAATGGCCGTTTACCGCTCTGACCAACGGGTGGTTGTCATGGGCAATAGCAACAGCTCACAGAAACCAGCTTCAGGCCTCAGAAATCAGATACCTGAGATCCCCGTGTGGGTTCCAGGGCCCTGTTGTGGGGAAAACAAGAATAGACCCACCGCCTACCCATAAAGCATGTCGTAAGAGTCGACTAATTGGAAGCTCCTCATCTCAAAGTAGAATTAGTTAGTAAATTAGCTATTATCTTTAAAGTAATAATAATTTGTCGGATGGCTAAACTAATATAATATATCTGGGATAATCAACATATGCTGTTCTTAGAGCGCAGAGATTGAGTGTGCCACCGCACAGCGTGAGAATCGTTGACCTAGAATGTCACAAATCAGTGGCGGAAATGCCTGCCAGGGGATTGAAAACAAGGGAAAACAATTTTTTTTTAACGAATCCATTTTTGTATTTTGTTTTTCTTATAGGGATTGACCTAATTCACTCTTAAACATCGGGGTGAGGTCTATACAATCATCCACGTTTAAATGAATTCTTATGGTACAGGGGTAACGTGTATATATTGTCTTCTTGTGTGGGCGCCAGAAGCTAGGAACTCGGGCCCCTGGAGTTTACATCCTCCTCCCCGATCACAGTTGTTGGGGAGCTTCCTTCACACTCACCCGCCCAACACATCACAATTGTTAGAGAACGTCCTCCACCGACCCCCCCCCCCCCCCCTAATCAAGATTGTTAGCAAGCTTCCTCCACCCCACCACTCTCCCCATCACAATTGTTAGGGAGCTTCCTCCACTCTCACCCCCCCCCCCCCCCCCGTAATCAGAAGAAGATCTTTTTTAAAGGCGGCTTATTCGAATCTTTAATTTAGCCACTTCAGATGACTGCGAATAAAAAAAAACAGCCTACCTTAATGGTGCTGTCGCATCTGTGTTTGTGCTAACTTGAAGTAAGAGTAAGACAGTGCTTGGTATTATCCAGTTATAAACAGTCCGGTAGGAGGACGTGACCTTGTGAAAAGGGGCGGTGGGGGGGGGGGGGTGTTGTTCACATAGGAGCCGGAGCCCAGGAGGTTCAGGCCCCTTCAGACGTTACCCACCCACCCCATCCCCTTTTTTATACGGGAGCCTAAGCTCCCATCCTCCCTCCAATAATTTTGTAATTATGTACTAGAAGCAAAGATCAAAGGGTTTTTGTTTAAGATCAAAGGAAGAGAAAGAGATAACTAATGAAGGATTTAATATAAAAATATACTCCCTGGTCCTATCTCGACTCCAAAACTACAAGAGCTCCATCAAGGATATGTCGTGGCTCATGTGGAAGCGCACTTTTCACTCAAGCTGCCTCAGTAACAAGAAAAATAAAGAAAAAAAAAGTGTGGAGGTTAGGTGGTGGCTAAAACCAATAGTGTTTTAACCCAGACAGGAAATATTTTGTATGAGGTCTAGATCAACAGCAACAGGTAATCCGAATCAAACAACTGGAACTATGATTATAACGTTGAACATTTTTATTCCACTTAACGTAAAATCAGCATGGTTCACAGATTAAAATACGTTAACGACCAACATCGTATCTACACAGGCCACATGTTAAGCGCCAGCTAACATACAAAATTGTTTTGCTTCTAGCGGCATAACTTGAAATATCTCCGTGCGATGTTACACGCCGATAGATCTACCCACACAGTTTATCTACTAGAGAATATTTATGTCTAAGCAAAACGAACCATAGAATACACCACAGCCACAATCAACGAACCAGACTCTCTATCTCGGCCCGGCCAATCGTACCTGCGTTGCAATGAGACCACGTGCGATCAATATAACAAACCCTGGACAACTGACCGGAGCACAAAACACACACAGATAGGGCGCGCAGCACAGTACAACCCATGATTTAGGTTTTGTCACTCTCTAGGGATGTTGTGTTTTAGAAAAAGGATCTAAATGTTTTAGAAGTGTTAAAAGCTCATGGTGAAATATACAACACGCGGTATGAGCGCGAGTGCGAAATATCCCCGTGACCATGTGTTAAATTCGAAACGTTCGAGGCCTACCTATCAGAGCTAAGGTGGTCAGTAGGTCGTCCAATCAGAAGCGAATTAGTGAGTAGCAGTGTGCAAACTAGGAGACCAGCGTAAAATTAACGGCCTTTTTTAATAGACTCTTGCGTGACAGAATTTTTCCACTAATCGATTCAACTAAATTTACTAGTTTGCCTCCATCCAGCTACAAAAAGACTAAAAGAAGACCCCCCCCCCCCCCCCCCCCCGTAACCATGTATAGAAAATTTTTAAAGTAATTATATATACTTTCCATTCAGCACACAACAATAGTAAAATAATGATAATGTGTTAAATGGCAAATAAATATAACATTATACTCGAAATAATATGAAATGTTGGAACAAATATGAACTAGCAGGGGGGAAGGGGAAAAAAACAAGATGTGAGACGAGAAAAAAAAATGTAGTTAGTACTGCAAAAACAGGAAAATTACAGAAAAGACAAGGGCTTTTCTGGTGCAAAATATAACACTACTGACCGCGTGCGTGAAATACAAGTTCTTTCCTGAATCAAGCAAATTGAATATAATAATCACATTTAACATTTGGTTATTTCCCTGAACACAAAACTAGCGTGCTTCGCAGATAACAATAATCAAATATAATTCGAACACAATCTATCTACCGAACGTACCGCCAAACACGAAACAATTGAGCCAGTTCATCTCTCTGGACTCAATCCGCTAAGAACCCTGTACACCCTGTTTATTTTTTTTTTCATCAATGACATCCCGAAACAGTCCACGACTCGTTCACAGGGCCCAACATATCTGGCCATATTGACACAAGCTGAACATAAAGGAACAACTAAAACAAGAATACAGGAAGCTATAAATACAGTTAGGAAATGGACAGACTCTTGGGGACCAAACCAAAACCGCCTCTCTTTCAGCAAAGCTAAAACAAGCTGATCTGTACTTAGAAGGCAACATCCTTCCAAAAGAGAAAGACCCCAAATGTTTGTGAGTAAAATTCGACAAAAGACTAACCTAAGGCCTCCACACTGAAGACATCCAACGGAGAGCTACCCTGCGACTCAGACTTATGAAGAAACTTACTGGAGCAAGCTGAGGTGCAGATGCCAACACTGTAAAAGTATACACAGGATACGTACGACTGGAATATGGCACGTGAGCATACTCACTGCAGCCAAATCATATCTGTACAAACTGGACAAAATACAGAACACTGGTCTGAGAATCATCACTGGGGGTATGAGAAGCAAGCCAGTCAATAAGCTGGAGGCAAGTTTTGGGCTCCAGAGCTTGAGCCACTGAAGGGAAGAAAAGGTACTTACCCTACGAGAAAATACATGGCGCGACTTGAGATTTCTAAACCGATAAAGACATCAAATGACTCAAGCTGTCCCTGTTATCGTGGCTGAGTTACTAAGAAACTTCCGTGAACGATTGGCAATGTGTTACATTGCGTCCCAGAGAAAAGAAAGTGGTGACTTAAGTTGTCCTAATAACAGTAAACATCCTACCAAGGAACATTAGTGAAGCTTCGTTAAGAGAAGCCAGTGACCGTTTGTTAGGCCGGTTGAGCAATTTAGGATATCCCAAAAGGAGAAAGACGTTGAATGACTTACGGTGTTCCTGAGATGGTGGCTGGCCTTACCAAAGTGATTCAGTAAACGACTTACCAAGATTAGTGAGCAACTTTCGAATTGTCTAGTGTGACTTATGGTGTTCCAAACGAGAAAGACAGCGGGCGATTTAATATGTACAAAGACACTGATCGCCTTACGAAAACACATAACCTGCTTTAAGTTTTCATGAGTCAAGTGGTTACCTTAGTAGGAAACGTCTGTGAACGCCTTCCAAAAACCAGTAACCAGCTAGTTAAGTTCACTGAACGACTTACATAGAAACTTCCGTGAACCACTTACAAAGACCAGTGATTACATTTCGCGGTACATAAAGTGACCTATGGTGTCCCTCGGCGCATAAACCCCTCCTCTAACTAGTCGACATGCCGATTTGCCCCTCTCACTGAACATAAGCCTCTAACATTGTGTCATGTTATCAACCGAATTTACTCCGTTTCCATATTTTATTATAAAAGGCATAACACTGTGTGCCCTGACACGCTGCCCGCTCTTTTGGCAAAAGTTCTAGATTTGTATTACCTATGCCGTGACACGCTGCCACCCCCTTCCCCTTTTGGTATAAGTTCTATATTTGTCCTTTAACTCAAACCCCCCCTGACCTGTCAACATCTAACACTATGACAAGACATTCGCCCTTCTGCCATACGTTCTCCTTTTTATTACAGCTGAAAACCTCCATGATGGACCGGCATTTAATACTACGACACAACAGCCGCCATTTTGCCATGAATTCTCCTTTTTACTTCAACTTAAACAATTCCTGAGAGACATCTAATACCCTCAACTAAACCAAACATTACCGTTATTTTTCTTATATAACCTCCAAAACTACCCCAGCTCCATCCGCAACCTGGCACCGCCGCCTCTGACCTACAAATTAAAACCTCATTGAGTGGCCAGCCTCTAATAATATGATACGCCAGTTCTCATTTTTGCTTCAACTTAAACCCTTCCTGCGCGGCCGGCATCTAAAGCTTAAACCATCCCTGAGCGACCGGCATTCACAACTATGACACAAAGGCCGCCCCCGCCCTCTGTCTTGTATACCCCTCTGATCAACACGCGAACCGACTGACAACTTTTCCTAACCAACCCCTACTGCTCCAGCAGAATTACAACTGAGCCCTACTGACCAGTCAGAAAATAGCCCTTAAGAATGGTTGAATACTTATTTCTAAAGTCAGATATGCTGCCCCTGTAAGCCCCTTCTTTTTGGCCCTATATACCCATCAAACAAAAGAGAACATCGCCCTCTATGTTATGTAGCGTTGACAAATGGGCGAAAAGCCACTATAACGTTTTATATTGCTTGCTCACTATGTCAGAATCACAATTTTTGTACTTGCCTGTCATGTGACGAACACTGACGAATTGTCCTCACCCTACTGCCCTATGAAAATTACCACTAAAGCCTACTGACCAGTCAGAAATAGTACCTTCGAATACTTATTTATGAAGTCAGATAGGGTGCCCACTAAGCCCCTTCTCTTCGGTCCTTTATATGCACATTTTTAAGAGAACTTCTTTTTCTGTGTCGCTGACAAAATGGCAAAAAACAACTAAGGCATTTCATATATCTTGCTCACTATGTCCATGGCAGCAAATGAGTCACTCGCCACTTTGTCAACGACCAAAAATCTGTTCCGCACTAAAGAAATATCGATTTCCCTTCCTTAAAACCTTATAAATCCCCTAAGACTTAAAAAAAAAAAAAAAAAATACAGAGGAATGACACCCAGATGAGTCAGCCGTCGCTTTGGAGACAATGCAAAGTATAGATTTATACACGAGCACCGTTTATCTTCACCCTCCCGGAAAACCAATCACTAGTGGCGTCACCAAACCCCTGATCGATGTTTACTAAGGACAAAGACGCCGGCGGCTGCAACCGCTGGGGAAAAAACCCATTCACCTGTGTCGTCAGACGGCCGCCATCTTTTACTAAGGATAAAGAGGGAGGCTGGTAAGGAAATCGATAGAAATGATACCTCTAAACGACTCTTATACTACTAGCGCTCCCCCTTCCCCCTTACAATTGTTTGAATACAAAATGTGAAAGATAGTAAGTTCATTTTGTGCCGTGAACATTCGACCTTCGATCCACATGCGAGCGTCTAGCCGCTACACCACGGTAACCTCCCTAGTTCAAGATAAAGCTGGATAATTTGCTGCCAAATAACAAAATACAAAAGAGGTGTGGATGAAGAGATAAATACCTTGATGACTTGGCGACGTGCTCAGGGACGGACAAGAGCAATGACTTGATCCTTGTTACTACTGATCGTATACAATAACGAATAGATACGGACTATGCTTATCAGCCGGGTACATGGTGATTTTCAGAACGAAAATGGCACTGAGGGGTATAGATAAAATTAAAAAAAAAATTATTACTATTATTTAAAGGGTGTGGTGGAGCAAACCAGTTTGGCAAACACGGCCCTAAACAGTCGGTTCTGGATACTTTTGTCAAAACCAACTCAATGCAGTTTGCTGTCAAATCCCCTGTAGCTGACATCGAACACCTTGGAATTAGGAAGCATGTTCGCAATGCCGACGGAGAAATAATTTTTGTAGTGTGCTAGCGGGAAAAGAAACAAGACAAAACTAGAACAATAGATAATAATTATTGTCTACCAGTTGCTCTTCAACCCCTGCTCTGCATTCCACCAAGTTCCTGATCATAGCCACTTGGGGAAAAATCATTCTCCTGACATGACGTATCACTAGTTACCTGCAGCATCATTCATTAACGTACAGCCTAAACCAAAAAAAAAAAAAAAAACTGCCATTGACATACGAGCAAAACACGGCTCGCAAAGCACGGCTCGTCCCAAGAAAACCGGATAATTAACGTATACCTTCCATGTAGGAAATTACATCAACAATTGCAACAATCACTGGAACGTTGCAAACATGGACGTTTTCTTCTAGACACCACCAAACTAGTAAAACCATTACAAACCCAGCACGTCTATTCATCAATGCAGTTTTAAACAAACACACAAATACAGAACTCAAAACTGCAAAAACATCATGATTCTTGACAAGTTTGAGTTAATTTTCGAGGTCAAGTAGTTCTTCCCAGATATCTTTTCCAACTCCTTGTTACCTCAGTCTTGGCGCTTACATTAGACGTCTTCTACCATTGCCCCAGCCGTGTGGTTTCAGAGAGACATATTTCACCACAGTCCCAGCGGCGTGGCTATGGAGAGACATATTCCACCACAGCTAAAGCCGAGTGGCTTTGGAGAGACATTTTCCACCAAGAGATGTACTCCACCCCTGCCTCTGCCGCGTGGCTATAGTGAGACATTTCCCACCATTGCCTAAGCCGCCTGGCTACCGAGAGACATTGCCCACCATTGCCTAAGCCGCCTGGCTACCGAGAGACATTTCCCACCATTGCCTAAGCCGCCTGGCTACCGAAAGACATTGCCCACCGTTGCCTAAGCCCCGTGGCTATCGAGAAATATTACACCAAGAGACATACCTCAGTTTCGGGGGGGGGGGGGGGGGGCTTACGCTAAAATAGACTGATCAGACAGTATACCTCGGCTGAAGCCTATAAAGGACTGACTAGTTACACCAATGTTAATTGACTTCACAGCGTAACTAGTGTCACAGACCTCTGGGTGACCTTGATAAACCGTGGCTCGTGATTGGGCCTCTGACAGACAATCTATACCTTACACAGACTGAAACCGAAACGCATACAGAAGCACACAAGAAGCTGGATGACAATCTTTAATATAAGTACAGATATTACAACGGACAGTTTAATTCCCGCTGTATAGCCACCTGATACCTGGAACACTGGCCGAGCGAGCTTTACATTCACTTGCTCTCCAGTCTGTTACCACAGACAATCCCAGGTGCACAAACCACACCTCTGAGGGGCACGTTCTTGTACCTTGTCACCTGAGCTCACCAAGATGTCAGAGCTTCTGTCGAGCGCAGAGTCAGCGTGACAAGGTTAGTCCCGCCAGTTGAGCTCACAACACATGCGTCTAACTGACACTACTTACTTATTGTGAAACAACACAGTGTGACACTGGTTATACCATTAAACTACGGATAGAGGGGAAAAAGGGGTGAAAAGAAAGGAGGGGAGTCAACAGCACAAAAAAGACTATCCTATTCTAACAGAACAGTGTAAAAATCTATGCAGTCACTAAAATAATATCCAAACGCCCTATCTCTGTCTCGCTAACACGTCTTCTCGGTCCGAATTCTGCACTTCGAATCCATGTGTTCTCTCACCTCGTGCCTTTTGACAGGTTAACCCGCTCAGTAAGGTCATGGAACAAGCATGTTGCGAACTTGTTTGGAAAAGAGTTCACTCTTACTTGTAGTCTTCAAGTGGTCTCTACTGAGCGCTAGTTTCGCAGTCGCAAACAGCAGAGACTTGGCCAGTCACGCCACTGACCTTTGTGTCAACTCTGGGGTATACCCTGAACAAGGTGTACCCACTGTATGGTCTACTCCGCCACAT
Organism: Candidula unifasciata; assembly: GCA_905116865.2. Taxonomy (NCBI): domain Eukaryota; kingdom Metazoa; phylum Mollusca; class Gastropoda; order Stylommatophora; family Geomitridae; genus Candidula; species Candidula unifasciata. The sequence continues at coordinate 693,455 of CAJHNH020000535.1, read as the reverse complement.
GACTGTACTTACAGGGTTCTGACAACTATGCTCGGCCGGAGTACTCTATACAAAACCCGTTAATATGAACAGATCTTAATTAAAATCATATTGAGACAGAATAACAAATAAACTGACCCCGAGTTAGATCGAGACGTAAACAAGCCACTCAGTGAACAAAACGCACGTCACTTCGTGAACAATAGGCACAAACTACTTATAGTGAACAAAAGACACAAACAACTGCTCGGTAAATGATACAGACAAGCCACTCTGTGGAAAAAAAAAGGTTATTGCGTAACATCTAAGTACACGTGCATAATTATATAATCCGCACCTTGACAAGCTCTGAACCAACCTAAAATGTGAATCAGTCTGATAATCGGAACCGACTAGACTTAGTAAACAAAATAACTCCCTAGCCACCTGCTCTAAATCCACAATGTCACTTATGTGTGAAAAAAATTATGTAACATCTAATAATAAACATACCCGAAGTCTGCAAAAAAGAAACCCACACGATGGGCGCCATTTTGTGTTACCGAAAAGAAGAAAAAAGACAAAACTAGAAGATGGAAGATGAGGAAAAATAAAATATCGTAAGGACAAAAAGTAGTGGTTTCTCGCTAAACAGCAAAAACAAGAAAAGTGAGAAAAAACGAGGGTTCTTCTGTGCAGACGCCATGAAATATGATCAAAGCCCTGGCAAAGCATATGTAAATAATTTTGTTACTGTTAAAACAACTGACTGCAACGTCTAGTCAGACCACGTGCACGAAATACAAGTTATATCTTGAATCAAGCAAATGAATGTAACCATCGCATTCAACAGCTGTTTATTTTACTGAACACAAAACTCACATGGTTCATAGATGACAACACACTAACAACCGACATCGTGTCCTCACTCACACGTGCTAAGCACTTCATCTAGCAAAGGTGACAATTCGCTTCTAGCGACATAAAATCCAAATATATCCGACCGATGATACACACTGATATCTGGCTCTGCACAGTTTAACTACTAGAGACAATTCAGATCTAACAATGGTGGGATATGTTACATCTAGCATCGTGTAAACTACTGCAATGTACTAACCACACAGAGAACTATTGCCAGCCTATCTCTGGACAGTCCTCCTCTCTCTCTCTCTCTAGAGCGACAGATCGGTACAAGCGGGTGGGAGCTAAGAGGCCAAACTTCCAGCCCGCCCTCTTGTATGCTTACGATTGCCATATTTTTTCGCAAGTGCAGTCAAATCAAAATTCGACGCCTAGCTACAGTAGAGTCCATGAGCGCTACGAGCAGAACTCTTCTTCATGTGGTGATGGAAGTCAACTCACGAGGGAGAGATCAGCTTCCTGGTCCAAATTGAAGGACGCCTGAATTTTCAACGATACTTTCTCACGCCCATCAACTTATGTCTGCACGAGGGTCGACCACCCCCCCCCTCCCCCACATTCCCCAGCAGAATAACTGTAGACCTCAGGTTGTATAATTCACAACCCAGTTCCTCCCTCACTGACAACAAAACACCCAGACCATTTTGTGGCCAATATATATTTTATCATTGATATACCAATATCATCTAATAGGAACCATCCATATAATACTTATGGGATGAATTCGACAAACAATTCTATGATCGGTACGTGACTCCAGCTAGGCTCCAACAGTTGTCACCTGCATTGCGAGAAGAGTGAGAAGCTAGGGGGTAAAAAAAATGGGGAGGGGGATTTTAATCAATTTAATCACAAATAACCTGCCACCTTTAACCATGTATACAACATATATAGAAGCTAAATAGACGCATGAAACGCCAGTTTTTTGTCTCTCTTTGCTACCCCTTGGGCCTGTGATGCTAAACCCCCTGTAACTCAGAAGGTTAAAGTATTGCATACTTGTATCACTTCAACTACATGATTATTTTTGTGTGCCATTCTACACAATATTATTTTTATTATAAATATTAATGTGAGTACCGGCAGATAAATAAAATAATATACTTGAAATAACAAGACGTACAAATTAATGCGAGAGTCGCTGTGGCTGCCGGCTAGACGCTCTGGTCCGAATCGGAAGGTTGTGGTTTCGTTTCCTGGGGAAGCCGACTTTTTTCAAAAATGACCTTGACTTCGAGGTCGACTCAGGCTTGAGTGGGTACCAGGTGCAGTCCCTGGAAGTAAAGACGGCCGGCGTGATGCTGACCACATCACCCATCTGGTGCCAAATGGTCTATAAAAATATAGATCTAGCCCTATGTGCACTATACGCCTAAAGGCGCGGAAAAGGGATCTTTGCTTTTTACTTTTTTTGTAAACGAATACATGTTAATGAAATTTCTATTCATGGTTTAAAGGGGGATCTCTTAGTATCCTTAGAAAATTATGGGTTGGGAGCTGAGAGTGTCGTTCAACCTCACCAGGACCGTACAACAAGTGACCAACACCTGGTGACACAAAGCGCTACCATTCGGAAGAGAATCAAGTCCTGAAAATGCCGTTCAACCGTTAGGTTAATTTAGAGTCCACGACTACAGCCTTAGTGGGGCTTTGAAGTAACGAAAAATTGCGTCCTATAATGCGGCGACGATGAATAAGGGGCTGGGAACCCCTGCCCCCTAAATATTGTTGGGGGGGGGGGGGGATTAGTCAGGGGACCTGTTATCTTGCACTTATTATTAATTGCTCGAACTTCAGGTTACTATGTAACCTTCGCCCTAATATAAAGATTTGTACCTGTTTGGTTGTCATCCTTGTGATGTTAATCTCTCAGACTGCGATCTCCTGGAGAGGAAAAACTACAGACCCAGATGCCTTAATCTTGTGCTTCTGTTGAAGTCATTCCCATGTGGGATGCTATTTTCAGTTATTTTGAAGCCAGGCCTCGGTTTTTGCAGTGGACCCCTCATTTAGCCGTGCCATAAATATGGCCTAACGGCTGAATGAGTTGCTGGAACTTCTCCACACGTGATCCTCATCTGCAATGTGGCGCTTTGTGTCGTCGGGTGTTTGTCGCTTGTATGATGTCTGGGGTACAACTTACGGACATACATACATACGATTGAAACAGTTGTGACAATTGTTTTAATTATGTTCAAGGTACATGACCAAAGAAAGTTTACCAATATAATTATTACAGTTGTGTACCTTACATTAGCTCGTTTCTACTTACTAGTCTATGACGTTTTGATCGCTCTTCTGATTTCTAGAGTTGCACGTCTATCTTAAAAAAGCCCAACTCAGATATCATATTCAACACCTGAGACAACTTTAACTAGGATGTACGCGACGGCTGCACTATATGATGTACTTTGCAGTTTTTGTGGTTAAAGGATGTAGTTGTATTAGCTTGTATTGCAGTGCGTACAAATCATACTAAAAACATCATGTATAGTGAATTACAGATGGGAAGAATATGAGGTCGGCCTCTACTACGTTGCAATGATGTGTGAAAGCGGGACACGAATGATACAGACACTATGTCAGACTGCTAATTTGACAGAAGGAGGTAGTTGCATTTGCCCGCGATTCCAATTGTCTTGGGTTCTTTTTTTTTCTCTTTGTTGGCGTTCAATGGCTGTAATCTCTGGTGGAAATTTCTGGCTGTTCGTCCATTCCTGGACTTTGGTCCTGTTCCAGAACTTGAGATTTGCATGCACATGCGTTTCTCAAATCTGCCTCATATGGATGCAGACAGCTGGCTTCTTGCAGCCTCCTCTTCTTCTTCTTCGTCTTCTTCTTCTTCTTCTTCTTCCTCCTCCTCTTCTTCTTCTTCCTCCTCCTCTTCTTCTTCTTTTTCTTTTTCTTCTTCTTTTTCTTCTTCTTTCTTCTTCTTCTTCTTCTCTTCTTCTTCCTTCTTCTCTTCTTCTTCTTCTTTCTTCTTCTTCTTCTTCTTCTTCTTCTCTCTCTTCTTCTTCTTCTCTTCATTCTTCTCTTCTTCTTACTTCTTCTTCTTCTTCTTCTTTCTTTCTTCTTCTTCTTCTTCTCTTCTTCTTCTTCTTCTTTCTTCTTCTTTTTCTTTTTTTCTTCTACTTTTTTTTCTTCTTCTTTCTTCTTCTCTTCTTCGTTCTTCTTTCTTCTTCTTCTTCTTCTTCTTCTTCTTCTTCTTCCTTCTTCTTCTTCTTCTTTCTTCTTCTTCTTCTTCTTCTTCTTCGTCTTCTTCTTCTTTCTTCTTTCTTCTTCTCTTCTTCTTCTTCTTTCTTCTTCTTCTTTCTTCTTCTTTTTCTTCTTCTTTCTTCTTTTTCTTCTTTCTTCTTTCTTCTTCTTTCTTCTTCTTCTTCTTCTTTCTTCTTCTTCTCTTCTTGCTTTCTTTCTTCTTCTTCTTCTTCTTCTCTTCTTCTCTTTCCTTCTTCTTCTTCTTCTTCTTCTTCTTCTTCTTCTTCTTCTTCTTTTCTTCTTCTTCTTCTTCTTCTTCTTCTTCTTCTTCTTCTTCCTTCTCCTCTTCTTCTTCTATCCTCCTCTTCTTCTCTTCTTCTTCTTTCTTCGTCTTCTTCTTCTTCTTCTTCTTCTTCTTCTTCTTTCTTCTTCTTCTTCTTCTTCTTCTTCTTCATTTCTTCTTCTTCTTTTCTTCTTCTTCTTTTTCTTCTTTCTTCTTCGTCTTCTTCTTCTTCTTCTTCTTCTTCTTACTTCTTCTTCTTCTTCTTCTCTTCTTCTTCTTCTTCTTCTTCTTCTTCTTTTCTCTTCTTCTTCTTTCTTTTCTTCTTCTTCTTCTTCTTTTTTTTCTTCTTTTTTCTTCTTCTGTTGTGTGATCCTTCTTCTTTGCGTTCACCGGCTGTAAATTCGGATGGAAAATTGCGGCTGTTTGTCCACTTCTAAACTCTGTTGTAACACCCGAATGCTGCGTGCACGCATATTTTACAATTCTAACTCAGGTGTACTCAGACTGTTAGTTTCTTGCTTCTCGTGCAGATGCACTCCGACTTCGATGGAAGCACCCAGTTAGTTGGTTCTTACATGCTTGGGGTAAGCAATGTTTTGTGTTGCTTGCGGTTACCGGCGGAAATACCTGGTTGTTCATCCAGTTCTTGACTTCGGCTTTGTTCCAGGACCTGAGTTTTGCGTGTGCATCCGTGTTTACTGACTTGTCTTATTTCTATGCATATCACATATCACTCCTGTCACGTGCCTGATATAAGGATTTCTCCTTCAGAACTAACAGCACTCAGAAATAATTATGTTGAGTCGTTTGGCTCGTATTGGTCTAAGGGATTCCCCGTGGCCAATATACGATCAACCTATTTCTGGAGTAGGGCAACTCAAGTTTTGGCACTACAAAATATATCTGTATATAAATACAATATTCCTAGGCACACTTGGCTGGACACCCCCACTACTTACTAAAGAAAGCCCCCAGGTTATGATAGTTCATTATTATAACCATGTTAACACATATATTTAAGATTCATACACACACAAATACTAAACACTTAAAAAGGTGAAATAGAGACACCTAAGTCAGCCATGAAAATGAATGCATGTAATCAATACAACATATACATATATAAAATAGTAAAGTAGATGCCAGATCTCAATAGCTGGATTCCAGAATATAATGTCCAGATTACAAAGACACCAAACAGCCAGAAGGTCCTGGAGATGACACATCGTCATCCTCGGGAGGAACATGGGAACTGTGAAGAAATATTAGCAAAACATAAACTGGCATTAAACTGGCACTTATCCTATTTCTATCGTTGATGCTTCCCTCAGCTCCTGATGATTCGACTGTCCTTGGTAATTCTGCTTCAACTGGATCAGATGGTGAAGGAATACCTCACCATAAAGGACACAGCAACTGGATAGGCCCTTAACAAGTCTCTCCCACTAGTCATTCGCAGCACTGTCCCTGAGCTACACACATGCTCTGGCACTGTATGATGTTTGGGGTATATGGCACCCCATCCTGAGGATGTCAGTCTTCACAATTGGTGGTTGGGTGATAATTGGTAGGTAATAGGTTGATGGTTGGTTGGTTGGACTGTGATTCTTCTGCCAGCTCTTCACAAAGGTTTCATCCTGCCAAGAAAGAACTCAGAATTAGTCATCACCAAGAGGGTAACATCTTGACAGGAAAGACAGAATAAGTATCAGTCACCATCCCACATCAGCCTACTCCACCTCTGCTCCCCTGTTTCATTCCTCAGAGTGCACTCTCAATACCAGGAGACACTGTCTCCTATCATTCATCTGTCTGTTTAGTGCAAGAGAGGGAAAGTCAGATATATAGTGGAGACAGATAGACACTCTAACACATATATCAATCTCTCTCCCCCCTCCCATCTGCACACAGACACCAATATTTACCGTCAGTACCTCTATTCCCTACGACTCTCAAGCCAGTCCCACACATTTATTGATCTGGGTCAAACACACTCACGCACTGGCTGACCAAGTCCTGACCCAAATTCTCTTTCCCCATTTGTATGCACAAATTTCTGTTGTTAGTTTAAATAGTACACACTTGTAAGGTTATTATTTTTACCAGTATGTGTGGGTTATTTAGGGCATAGGCTATTTAGTCTGTACAGAGGAAGGTCTAAGTTCGAATCCGCTTCTCTAGCGATCAAGAACGGTCGAACTAGGTGTGATCCCACAGCCGATACTGATCTCTCTACAGCAGTGACCACTTTAACAGACATCATTTTAGATACTCGTAAACTATAATTAACTTACCCAAGCATAGGAAAAGTCCTAGGCGCTACAGACCGCCTTTTTAAAATGAAATGTACTGGCGTCGATGGACACGTCTGAGTTCCAGGAAAGCCGGCAGAATAATACCGCAAAATCTCAATTCAGGCGTTGGTAAGAAGTAGTTCCTTGTATACAGGAGCAAGGAGTAAATAGGTTTCTAAGAAACCTCAAATAACTCCAGTAATATTTATCCAATAGTTGCAAATTTGAAAATGACGCTAAGTCAAAGCAACTAGAAGATGTAGGTATCATAATTATGTCCGATAAAGGCATATATCGATATAAGGGACTATATACCTTTCCGGACGAGTCCAAGTTTGAATGTTGTGTCGAGCCCAGGTAAGACAGGTCTCGACTCTGTTAGGGTGATGCGTAATGGCTTATCATTCCACGACAATGCAGACTGCTGTTTCTTGTAGATACACTCCAAAGGATCCCCCATCCCCATTAAGTAGCCTCTTATTGGGCTTGTTGGAAAGGCAGTTGGTCTATTCTTGTTTTCCCTTACAATGGGGCCCTAGAACCCACACGGGGATGGGTAGGCGATTGCTCCATTCTAGTTTTCCTACAATGAAGCCCCAGCAAGGGGAAGACGCACTCGACATCCAAGGAAGCCCCCTAATTAGTCGCCTTGTATGACATGCGTATGGGTCTATCCCGCAACCCCTCCGTCCGCCTCTTCCTTCCTTGAAACTCTGGGTCGAGAGTTGTAGTCTCTTATTGGGCTTGTTGGAAAGGCAGTTGGTCTATTCTTGTTTTCCCTTACAATGGGGACCTAGAACCCACACGGGGGATGGGTAGGCGATTGCTCTATGCTAGTTTTCCTACAATGAAGCCACAGCAAGGGGAAGATGCACTCGACATCCAAGGAAGCCCCCTAATTAGTCGCCTTGTACGACATGCGTATGGGTCTACCCCGCAAGCCTTCCGTCCCCCTCTTCCTTCCTTGAAACTCTGGGTCGAGAGTTGTTCACCAGCGAGGTCGGATTTGTGTGTGACGATGTGCGATCACAACCGCTAGGTCTTAATAACCATTAGGTAAAGACAAAGATACTAAGAATAAATCAGGCAAATAGTAATGTGGTTTCTCTTAATGGCACCCTACTCCAAGATGTGAAGTCATAAATCTATTTGGGCAGTAATGTAGATAAAGGTTGGGGTGGGCTCATAGAAATATCAAAATACAAATACCAAAGGCAAGAGGAGCTTTCATAGCACTAAGAAATTTCTAGAGGTAACAACAACAAATTCAAACTACTACTTAACCTAAAATCTTCATTTCTAATGTCAAATCATTACTGTTGTATGAAGCGGAAACAAAGAGAACAATCAAAGCAATTACTGCATGAATCGTCCCCTTGTGAGATGCAATTATTATTTTTTTCAAGTCCCACACCGGCTATAGCCGGGCCTTAAATGTGGCCTAACGGCTGAACAACATTTCCGGGGTCTCTCCACGGGAGATCCTCATCGGCATGGTGGCACTTTGTGTCACCGAGTATTTATTGCTTGTCTGATGTCCTGGTGGGGTACAACTTACCTACCTATCTACCTAAAGCAATTACTAATAAACTACAATAATTTATCAACTGGTGTTGGGCAGAATAGAGCAAATCAAATAATATGATAAAATCACTAATGTAGGGCTTTGGAAGAAAACAAGGACAAGGAGGTGAAGAAAAGACGCTGGCGTTGGATAGGACACACATTGAGAAAACCGGAGAACAATGTAACTATAAAGTCTTTGCATTGGAACATAATAGGGCATAGAAATAAAGGAAGACTAAAAACAGACGGACAAGGGAGCTAGAGAGTGTAATGAACAATATTTGACTGGCATAGAGAGAGCTGCCTGCAGTAGCCAAGGTTAGAACTACTTGACGTGAGTTGTTTGAGGGCCTATGCTTCATTGGAGAATAAAAGCAGAAGAAGGAAGATATGGCTGTTAGATCCTCATGGCCAGGTTATGTTCCACGCAATGATCTCTTGACCAAGTGGCCGAACCGTTGCAATCTCACTCTGAACATCGTGAGTTCGTTACTAGACTGTGTAGTCTGGTTGTGGAGACAGATTGTCTGATATATCTCCGTGGTTCATGGGATAAAGTCTGATGGAATGGAGCTTTTTCTCGCTCACTCTCTCTGTCTGTCTGTCTGTCTCTGTCTCTCTCTCTCTCTCTGTGTCTCTGTCTGTCTGTCTGTAGGTCTGTCTGTCTGTCTGTCTGTCTGTCTCTCTCTCTCTCTCTCTCTCTCTCTCTCTCTCTCTCTCTCTCTGTTTCTCTCTCTGTCTCTCAGTCAGTCAGTAAATCAATCAATGAAAAGGTGCTGTCCCATTAATAAAGGTTGGCAGCAATGGATCTCCAACACGCTCTGTCTCTTGTCTTGGTTGTATACTTTCTCAGACTGATGCTTGTCACACAGGTCTCGCAGTTGATTCCAACTTTCTGCTGTCCTGTTGCTGCTTCTGCTCGCTTCTTCTCAGGATTTCACTACCATAGGGCCATATTCTTTCTCATATTGCAACTGAGACCACAGGTGGTCCATTGAGGGTCTCTTATTTATTCACCTTTCTTGAATGTTTCCCATGTAATGATTACATACAGACATTAAAAAACATGAAATAATCTAACAAAAATGGACTTAAACAATTAAACAAAACACGCAGAGCCAAAAGTGAAAGAAAGAAAACACATAATCCATTATTAGAACCTGGTGAATCACACTGGGACGACAACGACAGAGCTGCACGTTTTATGGGCAAGGTTATAACGACTTGGTGCAG
>CAJHNH020000535.1:669002-679002 GCA_905116865.2 Candidula unifasciata | reverse complement strand
CTGATGGTCCTCATTAAGGGTCAGGTTGCTTTCAACACTGAATGTTTTGGCAAACAAATCTGCAGCTTGTTTTCCTCTGAAGATTTTGTCACCATCACTTAGCGTGATTGTTTGTCTAGGCAAGAAACTCTCTTCATTGAGTGATTTGGCTAATCTCCAGAGTTTCTTGCCATCTTTATCAAGGTTTAGAGCTGCTGTTTTATTTCTCCAGCTTTTCCGTTTTTCTTCAAGTTTAGTTCTCTGGAACACTGCTACAGCCCTTTTCCATTTGATATGGTTGTCAGGTGAAGGTTGGGATTCTGCATCCTTTCTAGTCTGATTCATTGTTTCCTGGCATTCCTGGAGTGTGCTGGACCAGTACGGTCTATAGTTGTGTCGACAGCCTCTGGGGATTGCTTCTTTTGCAGCTTGTAGAATACTTCTATTGAAATCGTGCACTATAGCATTGATATCCCTATTTTGTACCTTGAGAGCAGACAACAATGTGCTTGTCCTGTGTCTGTACAGGCCCCAGTTGGCTTTCTTGTAGTTCCATCTTGTGATGACTGGGCCTGTATTAACTGGTACATTCTGGACAGTGAGAAAAATCGGGCGATGGTCACTGCCCCCAAGCTGGTCTCCCACCTCTCTACTTATCATTCCAGATATATCTGGGGTAGAGAAGGCAAGATCTGGGGTCGACGTTGTCTGCCACCTTCTGGAGTAGAAGGTAGGCGTATCTGAGGGGGCATTTATCAGGATCAGAGAGTGGTCATCTTGCCATGTTTCCACCTCTTCACCCCTATTGTCGAGATGGTTATAGCCCCAGCTCTGTGAATGACTGTTGAAGTCTCCAACTGCAATAAAGTTGGTGTTTGGTACTGGCACAGAGCTGAGGTTTAGCGATTTGTCATTGGGACAGTAGTAATTAAGGAGTTCTAATTCCACTTTGTCTGTCTTAAGCTGCAGGAGTTGGTACTCAGCTCCATCCATATAAGACATTTTCTCGCATGGATGGATACTGTTTTTCACAAGGGTGAGTACTCCTCCTTTTCGCCTGCCTTGTCTGTCAGATCTGAAGCACTGGTAGCCTCTCACTTTAAATATCTGATCTGCCTGCAAATGGGTCTCTTGGATGCAGCATACACTGACATGCTTTTCATAGAGGATGTTTTCCAGCTCCAACTTTTTGCTGTAGCCAGCCTGCTTACTGCTGACCCCCTCTGCATTCCAGTGCATAATGACAAAAGGCAATTTGGGATCTTTTCTGTCTAACTGGTTTTGGTCAGTAGCTATCCTCCGCCGTCTCCTGACTCCACAAGACGGTCTAGGAGGTCCTCCAGTAGCTGGGGGTGGATTCTGTCGAGGCTCAGAACCCGGCACTGCACCTGCCTGGTGGAGTTCCACAGGGCGAGCACCAACATTAAATTTGTCTGACGGTGTAAACATATATATAGCGTGGGGTTGCGTAGTACTGTGGTTTTTGATCCGCCTTCTGGCCCAGTATTTCCGACTTCAGGATCTCTTGGGAGGGAGAGTAGGCTCATCCCTTCGCCTTTACCTCGTTTGTTGTCCCATCCAGTTTCCCGCTGGGGGTTAAGACCCCAACCTTCAACTGGATTGCTGGGAAGAACAGGGTCCACCACGTGAAGGTGAGGTAGGCTTGAGCAAGAGAGGCTAATAGACATTAAGAGTCTTGTATTGCGCATCATTGCTCCATTTGGACCCCGCTTTCCTACTAATAGTGACTCTCTCTCCCTACTGAAAGGACGTGTTTTTTCATTGCTCTTAGTTCTTACTATTTGGATTTTTTATTCTAATTGTGCCTGTGAACTAGCGACGTTTTGACTATCGATGTAATCGTTATTTCGTTAGACGTGCAGTGAAATATTGTTTCACGCAATTAGATGCCATGATTGCATGCAAATGTGGTTTTTGTAGCATTCTCAAACTTATTTTGAGCGGAAATGTGCCGACGATACAGACACATGAACCACGGTTGCAAAGGTCAGTGGGCGTTTTGTCCGCGTCAGTGAGATTTATCACCACCAGAACACTGGCTAACTGAGAGACGTGCCGCAAGTGTCACACTATACAAACACTGAGATTTATCACCACCAGAACACTGGCTAACTGAGAGACGTCCCGCAAGTGTCACACTATACAAACACTGAGATTTATCACCACCAGAACACTGGCTAACTGAGAGACGTGCCGCAAGTGTCACACTATACAAACGAAACATGTGTGACTACGATAGGACTGAGCTTTTTTAAAAGATAGTAATGCTAGGAAAATGCTAGCTGCTGGACTCACTCAACGAACTATAGGCATCCGGACCATCCCCTTCTCTAATGATACTACGAAGAACATTATACGCGCAGTATCTCCAACAGTTATTAAAGGCGACTTGCCCTCTACTATCTGTGTGAGACAGAAAGAGGACAATACATTTTACACCAGTAAAACGTCGAATATGAAAGCAGGATATCAACCAATATACGCCCCGCTCTCTCGGACACCTAGACGCCATTTAATGGAGCAACATTTGTTATGATGCAGGCGGGTTCACGAATGGAAGAAGAAATAATTACAGACACTCAGAATTCTCTTCTTGTAAATATTTCACCTTTCTTCGCGATGACATCTCATCAGGATACACTAGATACACATGAGAACACGACATTCTCTAAGCACCCAATTTACCTGCAGGATTCAAGTTCACACGGCTCGACCCTGCTACAAAAGTTCCATCTGTGACCCCGTGGCCACCTAGAAATGAATGTAGAGACACAGCACTTGATTTTCTGTTCTCAGGCCTTGATCGATGCACGCAAAAACTGTATGGCTGACAACAAGCACGTTTGGATATCGAAACAGAAGACTCAATGAACGCTCCCAATATATATATATATATACTTACATAAATATGTAGTCATGTGTGCTGCACCAGCAAGCAAGCGGGTGGCAGGTAATGAGTGTATGTATATGTGTGTGTGTGTGTGTGTGTGTGTGTATTCCTTTTTTTTGTGTGTTAACTACTGCGCGTTTGAGTATGCGTGCTGAATTTTAGTAATACAGTGAGATAGTATTTTGGCTACGGGACACCAGTAGCACACATATATTACCCAGCTTCTGAGTTGAGTGCATGGCGTGACACTGTGAGCTGTGGATTTCATTTAGAATGTTTTTCGACTGAGCAACGTGGTGGTGTGACTTGTAGATTCAGAAAATGGCGCGATGCCGGTTGTCGCAATATTGGTGGGGCCATTATTTGATTAAAATTTATCGCGTGTGCAACTGCTGATCTTTTGGTGACCTCTGCTACCATCAATGATGAACTGCATTTCTAACGTCAGTCTGTTTGTGTTAGCACTTCGGATGGCTACCATATGCTTTTAATGCGAGTGTATGCTAGATTTGCTGAGACTGCAGTTTGTCAGTCTTTCCACAAGGGACTGTGTTAAACATTCTGTGTGTTTTTCGTTGGCACAGGAGCGGAGCAAAGATGGGGTGACCCGTTTTCTATGAAGCTGAAATTAAAATTACCAGATTACCAGACTACCTACTAATTTGATTTGATTTGATTCAAGAACCGACATCACAGCACTCGGGGCATTCCCATAAGCGCGCCGTCCCCATCTTCAGCAGCCAGCTAAGAGTTCCGATACTAATGGTGCCAGTAGCATTCTGATTAAACGTCAGTCTTGCCTTTCCTCTAAGTCTCGAGCATCCGCCAGAACCTCTCGTCACTTCCCCCTGCATCAATCTCACCAGACTGTGGTGATGCATCTGCTCCTCCGAACTGTACACGCTCTCCCACAAGACACAAACCACGTCTGCCTTATCATGTATCAGTATTCCACCAAGTTGTGCAGAGCCAGCCAGTCTGTCCGCCTGTTCATTTCCCAACACACCAGCGTGACCCGGTGAAAAAATCTATACAGTACTCCTCACCTGTGTCCTCCGCAGCGAAGCATGCCACTCTGCACGAAGCATACCTGTTCTGATCTTCCTCAGCATGCTTTCTGAATCAGTTACAATCACGATGTGTGTGTGTGTGTCGTGTTCTCTAGCCTGCGGAAAGCTGGATGTTGTGGTATCATATGCCAGGCTCTCCAGCACCAGACTTTGACCATTAACTTTTGCTAAGAAGCCTCAAGTACTTCTTTGGCCTCTTGACACTGAACCGTCTGTGTCAATAATCAAATCCTCTGAGCGAGCATTATCTTGAATTAATTACTGAATTTCCACCTCTGTGGCACCTGCTGACCAGTCTCTGCATTCCCAGCTCAGCGTGATTATGACTCTACACAAGTCTGACTGCACTTTGACCCACTCTTTTCCTAATCTAATGTTCTAAAGGATGCAAACCTGTCTGATTGTGTCTTCTGTCTGAGCCATCTATGACCTCCCACTTATCAGCCGTGAATACAGGACAGCTGCAACCCAATTCACCAGCCATTGACTGACCTCCTTCTCCCTTAGTGCAGACATTAAGATGTCGTATCTCACCCTGTTATAAGCATCCTCGAGATCAAGTCCTACCACCATAGTTTCCTGTCTGTTCTGGAACCCTTCATAGACGTCAAAAGCAAAAGTGGCCGCATGTGCCCAAGTGTCCTTTCCTGACCTCTAGTTTCCCAGACCTCTTGGGAGAAGCGTCCCTCTTTCCAAAAATTCTTGCAGCTTTGCAGCAACTATCTTCTCCAAGATCTTCTTAAATGTGTTTTGTAAGGTGATGATTCTAAAGCCACTGAGCTTAGAATGATCTTTAATAGGTTTTGGCAGTGGGATTAGATAGCTGTGCACCCAGTATTGCGGTACTGATGATGTCTTAATACTCTGGGTAAAACAGTCGGCCATCTCTGCCAGGTCTATATCGCTCAAAGCCTTCATGTGACCATACCTGGCACCATCAGGCCCTGGTGCAGTGTCTTTTGCTTTTTTCAAAATTTGTTTGATATCTTCCACTTGTATTATGTCTTCATAATGCATATTTTTCAAGGTGCCAGCTAACTCCTTTATACTTGCATCCCTGATGTCTTCGTCATTATGATCTGTCTGAGCTATAAACCTATGTTGTCACAAGCACACCATCGTCTCTACAAATTGTTCCAACGGTCATAGGCCGATCTTTTCTTTGCATCTGCCTTTGCAGTTTCCAGAATTTCCCCAATGTTTCATCGCCTAACATATCATTCACAAAAATTTCCCACTTTGCTCTTCTGGCCTCTGCAGCACAGCGCTTGAAAACCCCCACTTTATCTTTTTTCACATTCTCTGCCATCTCCACTTCCTCTCGTGAGCTTGGGGGTGTCTGTCGTACTTTCTTTAGCTGCTTCACTGCGGCTCTCTTTGCCTTCCATGCCTGTTCTACTTCTGGAGTTCACCATGGAGACTGTAGAAAATTAATTCTGGCAGTTCTGTTGCATGCTCCCTATCTGAGGCGTCCAAGTTGGTTGTTGATCCACTTATACCGGGAGGTCTTGCATGCTCTCCCAACCTTAACCTTACTGCGTTTAGAAATCAAGACTGAACATGGTAGGTGATAACTCCCATGGTCATTCAGGACAGTCCTCTTAACATCTAAAACCGACAACTGAGAGACAAATGTCAAGTCAATGGCTGTGTCGGTCTCCCATCATTGATTCAGACCATATCGGAGTCAACATTGGCCTCTGCAAGAGCAATTTCCTGTCGGTTATCTCCACTAATAAATAGCCTGTTAATATTTGTTTAAAAAATAATAAATAAAAATGTTAGAGATTATGAATGCTGTGCATGATGGCTTAGCTGCATATTAACTAGGCTAGTATGAACAAATTAGGTTAATGAAATATGCATCTGCCACAGCAATTCTCATCGCCGAACATTTTGGATCTCAAAGCGTGAGCTGGATGCTCTGGTTATATGGTATTTACGTACACCGGAGCTTAGCTGTCGTGGCGAACGTGTTCATACAAACAGCACATGACGCAAAGATGGTCTTCATAAGCAAGATTAGCATGAGCAAATTCTGCAAAGGAACTGAAGACCATGAAGGCATCATAACAGTCAAGCAAGTTGAAATATAGGTATGATGGCTTACTTATAAAATACCCTGATAGGCACTCAACTGAACAGATCTGATGGTTTCTGTTTAACTGATGGAACAGGTGGCCAAATGGGCAGCTGTACATTGTGTCAGCATTGGGCCGCTGCAGGTGGCACAGCTCATCTCACAGGGCAGACACATCTTGTTGTCTGCATAGAATCTACTAGGGCAAGTTGCGACACATGTTTTTGTTGGGCCGATACGAAAATGTTTGCATTCCGAACAGTCCTTTAGGGTTGGTCCTGTGCAATTTCCAGCACATTCACTGCACTGTGTTACAGCAGTGAACTGAGCTTTACTACCGTCACAGTGTACTCCAGTTTTCTCCTTCTCATCACACGTACAAAGAATGTAGGTTGTCTCTTTCTCATGTGGATATTGAGCTCACTTCGTGAGTTAGTTTCTTTTTTCTTTATTTTTTTTCCTTAGTATTTTCAGGGTGTTCTAATTATTTGTCTATAAAACCACACTTCTGCAGATCAAAACAATTTTTTTTACTAATCGACTAACTGTCAATGATTCACATCCGTATATTAAGAAAAGATTTATATAGTTTTTAAGAATTCTCTTTCTGGTTTCAGTTGACAAAGATAGATTGCACAGAATATTCTTCATGTTCTAAAATGCTGCCCTTGCTTGAGCTGTTCTACGTTTCACTTCCTGAAAACATCTTCCATCTGATGTTATCGGGTCCCAAGTACTTAAACCTATCAACTTGTTTGAGGTTTCTCCCATTTACTCACGTGTTGCATTTTGGAGGGTTCATTTTCTTTGTATATATCTTCTGTTTTTGTTGTTGTTCAAACAAAGAGCCTTGTTTTGACTTTCTGTTACAATTATATCCATCATTTCTTGTAGTTGTGTTCATTTTCAGCGATCAAAACTATACCGTCAGCGTATCGCAGGTGGCTAACAATATGCCCACCCGCCCGATATTCCTGGCATACCATGTCATTATTAGTCAGCAAGTCCTTTACAGAACGTCGTCCTTTCACGGCACGCCTGAAAGTTTCTCTTTCCCTAGCCAGCTCTCCAACCCCATGTGCTTTCATTTCCAATGCATCTTCAATGTCCTGTATCCATCTTCGTGGAGGTCGAACCCTGCCTTGCCTTCCTCAAACTGTACCCTCTACCAACTTCTTTTCCAAGCCACCATGACGCTTGATGTGGCCATAATACTTGGAGAAAGGATGCTGTAAATGAGCCTGTTCTCCTGGATGTTTAACTCGTTTCGAGTGTCGATGCTTGTTCTTTTCTTGATCCATGGTATTCTGAGAATTTTTCAGTAACATTGTTATTCAAATGCTCTAATCTGTTTCCTCAGTGACTGAGTGAGAGTCTAGGACTCGCAACCGGAAGTTGCCACAGGAAAAATGCATTGACTCCAGATTTTTACTTTAACTAATTTACAGATGCTTTGCCATAGGTTCTTCAAGCTGTTCAATCTCTGCATTGCTTATGCAAGTCTTCTTCTGACTTCTTTTGAGCACTAAAGAGTCCAAGTATTCGAAATCTGTTACATTTTCTATTTCTTCATTTTCGATTGTGATATGTGGCTGGTGTGCTGTATTTTCTGTACCGGTACATTAAAAAAATCCACACTGCTCTTCTCAAACTTCTGGTTTCATTTTGCATTTTATTCTTCTCATTATAATTTTCACTAACATTTCAGTTACACGACGCATTAAACTAATTGTCCGATGGTATCCACAATCCACTGCACCAGGTGTTTTTGATATATTAAAAGAAAATTACTTTTGTTTAAAAAAAATTTGCAATTTGTTGAGACCGTAACAGATGTGAGGCCCAGTGGATTGTGAGGACCCAGCAGATTGTGAGGCCCTAGTTCTAGCTTATTTAGCTTATGTCTAAATCCAAAACTGGATCATCGTCATCATATTGTGCCGTTTGGGCATCACTGAAGGCTTGTATTTCAGTCCTGCCTCCCGCGCAATGTCTTCCAGTATCGTGTATGGAAAGCCCGCCCGGCTGCTTCAGCCTCTCACACCAACATTGGTCGTATGGTTTCTCTACGGCGCACTCATTTCTTCAGTGTATTTGTGTTTGTGTGTTATTTGTGATATCCCTTTTTTGTTTCCTCTCATAACTGAAATATCTGGCATCAAATTTTGTGGCATGCATAAACTGGTGCATTAATGCTGTCTTGTTTACTTTTCGGCCACGGAAACTGCAACCTGCCATATTGGCTGCGTGTCTATATTTATTTAGCACAGTTAAGTCAAACGTGCCTTATTTATTGATCGGAATAGATGGTCCATTGTCTGTACAACCAGACCCGTGTGCAAACTCAGAGATACCTAATAATAAGTGTTAGTTTTCACTTTTAGTTACTTCTAGCGCATAGGGTTAGCAATCACGTTCACATCCTGCTGTCTCGTCTATAGATTTATTTCGCCAGTTTTTTAAATGCGAAAGTAGGGGACATCTCATTTGATTTTCACTGGCACAGGAAGGGAGCAAGTCTGCGGAAACCCGATTGCTGTGGATTTGAAACTTCGACTAATTTCTCACGTTATTAAGTATGTGCCGTATTTCTTTTGAGGAACAGTGTAACCTCTGGTGTGCTAGTAAAATGTCTCTGTATGTGATACAGAGCCCCAGTTGGGGTGGAATAGACCCACTGCCCCCTAACAAGCATGTCGTAAAGGCGACTAACTAGAAGTGTTTCTTTCGAAGTCAGAGTCCATCTACCTGAGAGGCGTGGAATCAGCAGTCTGAATACAAGTAAGCCAGATGTGTGAACATATGCAAGCAAAACTCAAGTTCTGGAACAAGACTAAAGTCCAGACTGGGACGAACAGTCAGAGCTTCCTGCTAAAGTGAAAAGCTGGTGGACGCTAAGAAGAAGAAGAGGCTAGTAGACTGAATGACTACATAGCGAAACAGTTTAGAAAGCCCTCTTGTAGTTGGTGATGGTAATTCAAATATGTAAAAAGAAAACATGATCACCAATGCCAGTCACCAGGCACTGGATAAATATAATGAGATATCCTTCCACCGCTTCCGTTTTCCTACACGCGCTGTTACGTAGTGTCTATTTGATTTCATGTGATGTAACTGACACGTACCTTGTACCAACAATAGCTATTTCTGTCCATAGACGGAGATTTTCCGGCCTGCCACGGGCGGATTCTGGTTTCACTAGCAGTGGATGTTTGTCTTTCTCACAAAGTTCATTTTCACATTTTCTAGAGTTGACTTGTAAATTTGTGGCTTTACTTTAATTTTCTTTCTGTCAGTGGCGTATTATAGACTTATAATACTGGCTCTCTCATGTTCCATTTTCTATGGAGTTTTCCATGTCTTTAACAAAGACTAGTTTATGTTTCTAATACTGGGATTTTCATGTTTTAACTATATCTCTCTCTCTCTTTTTCTCTCTCTGTTCAGGTTTTTTATCTCTCCTCATTCACTCCTCCCCCACATTCATTTACTCACTGAACTCTGATAAACTCACTCTCTCCTCTTTTAATCTCTATTTTACTTGTGTTCACTTACCCAGTCTTGCCCTCTTTTCTTGAATTCCCTCAGTCACTCACCCGTTTGCATTCTCTTTCCAACTCACCGTCTTATACTCTCACCCACTCTCCTCTCATCCACTCCACCATAACATCACTGCCCGCAGCCACTCGGGGTAATCTATCACTGGAATCACAGAGTGCAATCACAAGTAATAACTCTGGTAAACTCTCCCTGTCTGTGGCAGCCTGACCCAGCCGCTGTATGGTTTACTTCTGTGCCCCGGTGTCTTCACGTACTACAGTGGATTGTATGTTATCCCCTTTTGTTTCTGTTTGTGCCTTAGATAGCATGTGAGGCTAGAGACAAGAGTATGATACAACACCTAGTTTGAGAATGAGAGTGCAGGCAGTCACAGCAGCTTTCCACTGGCTTGACAACCAG
>CAJHNH020000535.1:651502-664002 GCA_905116865.2 Candidula unifasciata | reverse complement strand
ATGGTCTCACTCTCCCAAATTCTGTGAAATATCTTGTGTAGCAGCTTAGTCAGAACTGGACCATCCGCTTTGAAGACTTCAGCTGGAATAGCATCTGGACCAGGCGCCTTTCCATTGGAAAGGAGATGGATAGCTTTTATGGTTTCTTCTGTTGTAGGTTGATCTGCCAATGAATCGTTGATAGGAATCTGGGGCAAACGGTTGATGGCTTCATCGTTTATGAATGATGTCTGGCTTAGTACGAAGTTAAAGTGTTCGACCCAGCGCTTGAGGATTTCTTTTTTGTCTTCGATAAGAGTCTTGCCGTCCGCACCAAAAAGAGGAGCAGAGACTGATGGGGCTGGGCCGAAGACTACCTTAAGAGAGTCATAAAAGCAACAGATAACATAAAATCAAAGCAATGTTTCCCCGTTGTAAATTTGAACAAAGAAGACACGAACAATAGCTTGTACACTTTATTGTCTGGCATATTTTGTTGTATCTCGTTAACAAGTCTACATCCATCTAACCTTTCGAGGGAATGACTTAAAGAAACGACCATACGACCGGCTCAAAACTGCAGACAGCAAAACGTTCTACGCTGCTTTGCCAATTATCAAGTTTAAAAGTACGCCCTCGGTGAAACAACCAGTGTCGACGTACTCCAGATCAAATTGTATCTACCAGTTTAAATGTAGATGTGAAGCTGCTTATGTGGGCAGAACTGATCGACGCCCGGAGAAACGAGCCACTGAGCACATTCTAGTATGGGTAGGAAAAGCCATGCAAAATAATATTTAAAAAAATCATCCCTTCGAAACAGGAAACCATCTTCTAAAATTTGGACACGTGGTAACTAAGGACAACGCATTTCAAATCCTTCATAAGTCAACCATTGGCAGAACGCTAAGATTTCTTGAANGAACGCCCCAAAGGGACAATCCTGGAAAGAATCTTTCCGGAACTGAAACAGTGAGATACCGGGGTTTGTTTATAAAGGGATGACCTTTTCCCTTTTTTTTAAAGGTGAATATACAGCGCCCTTTGAGATCCTGGGGATGGTCTCACTCCCCCAAAATTTTCTGTGAAAAAATCTTGGGGAGCAGCTTAGTAAAGAACTGGACCACCCGTTTTGAAGACTTCAGTGGAACGGGCATCAAACCGGGCCCCCTTTCCCCTTTGGAGGGAGATGGATAGCTTTTAGGTTTTTTCTGTTGTAGGGGGATTTTGCCAATGAACGGGAAAAGGAATCGGGGAAAAAGGGTTTGATGGCCATTTTTATGAATTTGTCTGGTTTAGTACGAAGTTAAAGTGTTCGCCCCAGCGCTTGAGGATTTCTTTTTTGTCTTCGTTTAGAGTCTTGCCGTCCGCCCCCCAAAAAGAGGAGCAGGGGAACTGAGGGGGGGGGCCGAAGACTACCTTAAGAGGGTCAAAAAAAGCAACAGAAAAACATACAATCAAAGCAATTTTTCCCCCGTTGTAAATTTGAACAAAGAAGACACGAACAAAGTTTGTCCCTTTTTAATTGTCTGGCATTTTTTGTTGTATCCTTTAAACAAGTCTACTTTAATCTAAATTTGGGGGAAGACTTAAAAAAAACACCATACGACCGGCCCAAAACTCCCGGGACGGGCAAAACTTTCTACGCGGGTTTTTGGGCCCAATTATCAATTTTAAAAAAGTACCCCCTCGGTGAAACAACCAGGTCGAGTACTGAAAAAAAAATTTGTTAACCTTTTAAAGTAGATGTGAAGGGCTTATGGGGCCCCAGAACGGTGGGGACCCCGGAAAAACAAAAGCCACGGGAGCCCATTTAGTATGGGAGGAAAAGCCATGCAAAAAAAATTTTTAAAAAAAAATACCCCTTCAAAAAAGGGAAAACCACTTCAAAAAATTTGGACCGGGGTTAAACTAAGGAAAAGCATTTCAAATCCTTCAAAAGCCCAACCTTTGCAAAAACGCTAAGTTTTCTTGAAGCTTCTGAAAATTCGTAATTGCCCCCCCGGAAACCCAGAAAGATAGTTCTAAAAGAGTGTGTTTAAACCTGGTAACACGGGGCACAAAATTTTGAGCGTTGTGAAACTTGACTTCATTTAAAAAAAGGTTTAACTTATTGCTTTTTTTGTAATCGTTATGTATATCCCCCTGGGGAGATACAGCGAAATATGCCAGGCAATCAATTGTGCAATCGATTGTTTGTATCTTCTTTGTTCAAAGATAACAGAAAGATGTAAGTGAAAAAAAAATACTTAGGGGGGGGGGGGGGGGGGGTCCCCCAGGTCCCTTCTATTGGTTTGATGGGGGGGGGGGGGCAGGCCCGCTTTTGGGATCAAGGCACCCTATGTTTGACGCCCTGGGGAAATTACCCAAAAAGTGAAGTGCCTATCGTAGAAAGTATTTTTTAAAAAAATTTGATTGGCGTTAGCCCTTACGGATCTCACGCATGAAAATTCGTTTGTTACTGAGGGGAAAAGTTCATTTCCTGATCGTTTTGTCTGTTTTTGACCAACAGTAAATGTTTCACAGAGTGTTGAGTTGAGTTGATCTATTGTTTCTGACAGGTGACAACGCTCAGATAAACCTACTTGCGTTTACAAGACGACCGGGAAGAGGCGCAGTGGAGTCCTTAGAGCACAGATTGTAACCTCATGATCTTGTAAACACGGCCACACTTACACACAATTATGTATGCAGGTACCCGGGGAAATGTCACCCCCTCCATCTAAAACCCACGGTTGTAAAAAGGACCCCCCGGGGTCCCAATCTGATAATAAAACATGTGTTTTCCTTTATGTTACGAGGGTTGTTCCCTGCTGCAGCTAAAAATGGTTGGTTCTGGTGGCTATGTTGTTGTTATTGAAGCCGTGTTCTTGATGCTGCAGTTTTAATGATGTTAATGCGGGGGGGTTTTTGCATACGTGGTGTTGTGCCACAGTTGTTGCTAGTGTTATTACTGTTAGTATTTTCGGGGGGGGGGGGGGGGTTGATGTTGTTGTGATGATGCTGTTGTTGTTGCTGCTGCCATTACTATGAAAGTTGTTGTTTCTGTTGCTATGGAATATATATAGGTTGCATACATACATAGAAACGACTGTGTATCTTCTACACCTTGATATTCTGTCTGTTGTATGGTGAAGGATACATTTGTGTGTGTGTGCATAGTATCGTGTAACTCTGTATTGTGTCCATTTATATACATTTGTATTTGTGGTTACTATAGGCTCTATGATTTGTCTCACCGATAGTGATAATTTCATAATTCTTACAGAGGTTTCCCTGTCCCTTTTTGTGTTTTCATCTCTCTCTCTCTCTCTCTCTCTCTCTCTCTCTCTCTCTCTCTCTCTCTCTCTCTCTCTCTCTCTCTCTCTCTCTCTCTCTCTCTCTCTCTCTCTCTCTGCAAGCAAGTCAAAGAGAGAAGCTGGCTAAAGAGACTTCCAGGTGTACGGTGAAGAGAGCGAAATTATGCAAGGGTGTGTTCTTCCACCGGTGGGCCTCGGACAATTGCAGGTTGGCATCTACAAATTGCTGCCCTGTCATGTAGGTGCAAGGGTATGTATTTGTTCTCGACTAGGATTGCTGCCCTGTCATGTAGGTGCAAGGATATGTATTTGTTCTCGACTAGGATTGCTGCCCTGTCATGTAGGTGCAAGGGTATCTATTTGTTCTCGACTAGGATTGCTGCCCTGTCATGTAGGTGCAAGGGTATGTATTTGTTCTCGAATAGGATTGCTGCCCTGTCATGTAGGTGCAAGGGTATGTATTTGTTCTCGACTAGGATTGCTGCCCTGTCATGTAGGTGCAAGGGTATGTATTTGTTCTCGACTAGGATTGCTGCCCTGTCATGTAGGTGCAAGGGTATGTATTTGTTCTCGACTAGGATTGCTGCCCTGTCATGTAGGTGCAAGGGTATGTATTTGTTCTCGACTAGGATTGCTGCCCTGTCATGTAGGTGCAAGGGTATGTATTTGTTCTCGACTAGGATTGCAGCCCTGTCATGTAGGTGCAAGGGTATGTATTTGTTCTCGACTAGGATTGCAGCCCTGTCATGTAGGTGCAAGGGTATATATTTTTTCTCGACTAGGATTGCAGCCCTGTCATGTAGGTGCAAGGGTATGTATTTGTTCTCGACTAGGATTGCTGCCCTGTCATGTAGGTGCAAGGATATGTATTTGTTCTCGACTAGGATTGCTGCCCTGTCATGTAGGTGCAAGGGTATCTATTTGTTCTCGACTAGGATTGCTGCCCTGTCATGTAGGTGCAAGGGTATGTATTTGTTCTCGAATAGGATTGCTGCCCTGTCATGTAGGTGCAAGGGTATGTATTTGTTCTCGACTAGGATTGCTGCCCTGTCATGTAGGTGCAAGGGTATGTATTTGTTCTCGATAGGATTGCTGCCCTGTCATGTAGGTGCAAGGGTATGTATTTGTTCTCGACTAGGATTGCTGCCCTGTCATGTAGGTGCAAGGGTATGTATTTGTTCTCGACTAGGATTGCTGCCCTGTCATGTAGGTGCAAGGGTATGTATTTGTTCTCGACTAGGATTGCAGCCCTGTCATGTAGGTGCAAGGGTATGTATTTGTTCTCGACTAGGATTGCAGCCCTGTCATGTAGGTGCAAGGGTATATATTTTTTCTCGACTAGGATTGCAGCCCTGTCATGTAGGTGCAAGGGTATGTATTTGTTCTCGACTAGGATTGCTGCCCTGTCATGTAGGTGCAAGGGTATGTATTTGTTCTCGACTAGGATTGCAGCCCTGTCATGTAGGTGCAAGGGTATGTATTTGTTCTCGACTAGGATTGCAGCCCTGTCATGTAGGTGCAAGGGTATGTATTTGTTCTCGACTAGGATTTCAGCCCTGTCATGTAGGTGCAAGGGTATGTATTTGTTCTCGACTAGGATTGCTGCCCTGTCATGTAGGTGCAAGGGTATGTATTTGTTCTCGACTAGGATTGCTGCCCTGTCATGTAGGTGCAAGGGTATGTATTTGTTCTCGACTAGGATTGCTGCCCTGTCATGTAGGTGCAAGGGTATGTATTTGTTCTCGACTAGGATTGCTGCCCTGTCATGTAGGTGCAAGGGTATGTATTTGTTCTCGACTAGGATTGCTGCCCTGTCATGTAGGTGCAAGGGTATGTATTTGTTCTCGACTAGGATTGCAGCCTGTAGTTTTAACATCTCAAGGATGAAAATCAGACTGGTACCAATCCCAGAAACCCCGTTCAGCAGCATAAATCAGTTATGTAAGGGCACACGACAGTTATGTAAGGGCACATGACAGTTATGTAAGGGCACATGACAGTATGTGAGGGCACATGACAGGTATGTGAGGGCACACGACAGTTATGTAAGGGAACATGACAGTTATGTAAGGGCACATGACAGTTATGTAAGGGCACACGACAGTTATGTAAGGGAACATGACAGTTATGTAAGGGAACATGACAGTTATGTAAGGGCACACGACAGTTATGTAAGGGCACACGACAGTTATGTAAGGGAACATGACAGTTATGTAAGGGAACATGACAGTTATGTAAGGGCACACGACAGTTATGTAAGGGAACATGACAGTTATGTAAGGGAACATGACAGTTATGTAAGGGCACACGACAGTTATGTAAGGGAACATGACAGTTATGTAAGGGCACACGACAGTTATGTAAGGGAACACGACAGTTATGTAAGGGCACATGACAGTTATGTAAGGGCACACGACAGTTATGTAAGGGAACATGACAGTTATGTAAGGGCACACGACAGTTATGTAAGGGCACACGACAGTTATGTAAGGGAACATGACAGTTATGTAAGGGAACATGACAGTTATGTAAGGGCACATGACAGTTATGTAAGGGCACACGACAGTTATGTAAGGGAACATGACAGTTATGTAAGGGAACATGACAGTTATGTAAGGGCACACGACAGTTATGTAAGGGCACATGACAGGTATGTAAGGGCACACGACAGTTATGTAAGGGCACACGACAGTTATGTAAGGGCACATGACAGGTATGTAAGGGCACACGACAGTTATGTGAGGGCACACGACAGTTATGTAAGGGCACATGACAGGTATGTAAGGGCACATGACAGTTATGTAAGGGCACACGACAGTTATGTAAGGGCACATGATAGTTATGTGAGGGCACACGACAGGTATGTAAGGGCACGACAGTGGGAGGCGGCTTATACCACTGTAAGCAGGAACACTGTGTATTCAGATTCCTTCTTCGTAAGAAAAGTACAAACATTGAGCTGTGCGTCTATTTTAAGGAAAGTACGTGAAATATTCTGTATGGAAGTAATGACTACCCCTGACGATTATACTCACCCTCTTCATTATCCTGCAGAAGTATGTTTTGTTAAATATTAAAATGGCGACCAAGAAGATCAGCCAGCAAAACTGTTTAACTTTCTTCAGTAGAAGCAAGGAAAATTTTCAAGAGAACAGTGATAATGCTATATTAGATATGCCAAGTACTAGTGCCTCAAGTTTAGAAGAAATGAAACGTTGTTGTTAAAAACAATAAAAATAAAAAAAGGAGACCTTATTAGGCATTTCAACAGGGACATTCTAGAGCTTGGTGTCTCTGTCGCTCCTGACAGCGAACTCTCAACACAGCTTGTGTGTGCAGCACGTCCAGAAAATGTGTCAAATGGGCAATGAAATATTCTAGACATGCTCGCCATTTGCATTTAAAGGATAGAGATTTTATTGATAAACCGCTAGCCTTTTTTCCAAGGTTACATGGCCAAGATGAAAAGTCAGGAAAGTCAAATGCAAGTGACGACGACTAGTGATCAATGGCTGCTTCGAGCTTCTTATTTAGTTGCTCTCTATCTGTTATGTGAAAGTACAATAACTCATGAGCATGGGTAGTAAAATATTTCAGTATTCTAAGTTGAGCCTCAAGCGACCGGCGTGGCGTTGACCACAGTGTATTGCGCATCATTGCTTCTTTGGGAATCCAGATCCGCATCTGTTTACTGATTTAGAAATCGACATCATAGAAGAGCATCTATTTCATTGCACCGGGTTTTATCCCATATGGCTCGGTCTCTCAGCGCGGCACAGAACACGAACTCAGGCACACACAAAACCGGGTATATTCGTAGGTGCTCCGTCTCACGCAGCAAATGTCTTCAAGTGTAGATGCTAACTGTTCCCGTAGCACACTGATTACAAGCTCGTCGTCCTCTTCCTCTAATACGTCGTCCTTGTCCGATTCACACCTAATTTCTTGTTCACACATTCTTACATATGTTATTTCATCTAAACTCTCGTCTTCTATTAGCATTTGTTCATTAATTGTCTTCGGGATGTCTTTGTCTCCAGTGCGAGCATGTGTCTATATCCTAACAGTCTGATAACCACTTGTTTGAAATAGACACATTTCTCTTATCCACATGACGTAACCTTTGCCCTCAAATATATGCAAGAACGATAATAAAGTGAATTTGTCTTGCGTTTTATGGCATTCCATCATCTCTAGCAACCCGCCTTCTCGTCTCTACTTAGTTGTTGCCCCGCCCGTTCACGGATGACTGCCGCGTGCAGTCTGCCGCACTCCGGTTTCAGCCCACCGCCTGACAATGTCAACACAAGGTCAGACCGCTAGGCTAACAGGACCACCGTGTGTATGACAGCAACTTCTACCTCTTCTGTTTTTGCCCTGAAAGGGCGGTTGATGGCAACAACAAGAATAGTTTTCATTTATTCCAGCTCTAAAACATTCACTACACATATTGTGAACATTCTCGTGGCACAACAATTTTGTACAACTCTTGTTTGTCACCCCATCTCGATATTGTAGTAGTTCCAAAGGGTTATCCTGTGTTCTATAGGTGTCATGTGTTGCTTGTTTTGGACGTTTTATGCACATCCACCACAGAATACAGCCACCCCCAACGGGAGCAAAAAAAAAAAAAAACATCAATGATTCCATAGTCCGAAATCGTCTCGCCTTCTGAGCTTCTCCCTGTGGCAATTCTTTCTTGCACGTAGTCGCCTACGACGCCTGAGACCTAATAACAACACATTTGAGAAACAACACTGGTTCACAGAATAGAGAGTTGCGAAAAGAAAGCAGGGTAATTTCGTCTGGGAGACAGTGTGTCGACCTCGTAGAACGAACCCGAGTCACTTTTTGGCACGCTGTGTATAGACAGCGACGGAAGACATCCCACAACACCTCTACAATATAGGACACCCGAAAGAGTTCTGACTATTACCACTGCTTCTGTGTTTTATCCTCCTAATTTTACTATACCTAGTTTATTTCACTACTACTAATGCTGCTACTAATGTCTTCTCTTTCTTCTTCTTCGTCGTCTTCTTCTTTTTCTTCTTCTTCTTCCTCTGCTGCTGCTGCTTCTTTTTTTCTCTTTTTCTTCTTCTTCTTCTTCTCTGGAGAAGAAGAAGAAGAAGAAGAAGCGGAGGAAGAAGAAGTAGAAAAGAAAGAAGATAATAATAATAATAATAATAATAATAATAATAATAATAATCCTGCATTTTGTGTAATGACAGATTCAATGCCGTATTGTATAGTTAGACTACAGGGTATAACACTCGCTTCTGAGGTAAACTAATACTTTGCATTTTCATTTTTTAAATAGAGCACACGAGAATCAGTGGTGCATACATGGTTTTATCTGACAATCTCATCCCCCTTAAATGCCACCATCCCTTCTCTGACAAGGACAGAACAGTCGCTACTTGTAGTGCAATGATGTGGGCCGACAACACCAAGGAAGGCCAGGGTTAAAAGGACAAATGAGGAAACAGATACTATACAACGTGCGGCTAAAGGTCTGTGTGCTGTGCTTTCTTTACACGCTTGTTTTATTTTCTTCAGAAGCCGTGGATTAGTTTGTACATTATTCTAATTTGAAAAATGGCGCTTTAATTTCGTTGATTAGGATTATCAAAAGATGTCAAGTAAGTAGACTGTTATTGCAGTTTTGTCTTTGTGAAAAAAGTGAATTGTTAATCTTAGTTTTAGCTTCATAGCAGACGGGTCACCCCATAATTGCTACGCTCCTACACACGAAATGTTTATTACAGTTCCCTGTGGAAAGATTGATCAACTGCTGTCTCAGCATATGCACTAGCATACACATGTATTAAAAGCATACGGCAGCCATCCGAAGTGCCAACACAAACAGTCCGACATAAGAAATGCAGTTCATCATAGGGAATTGTGAACTGTTTTGTTTCGTGCACAATCAGCTGTCGAGGTAGCTATTCAAATGTTTTACACCTTTTTGTCTGTCCCAGGGTTTCCCCCAAGACCTGGGTTTTTATGTGACGCCTTGGGTTCATATTTTGACATCTTGGTTTTTCTTTTTAAATATAAAATATAAAAGCAGGTAAATGTTTTGTTTCGTAACTATAAAATGTGTGCTTGTTATCATTTTTGGGTTTTTGTTTTTTGTTCTTTGCATATATATTGCTGGTTTTTGTTTTTTGTTTTGTCAGCTTAGTTTGGGTTTTGATGAAAATCCCATTGGCAGCCCTGGGCAGTCTGTCCATTCGACAGTGTTAAATTGTGCTGTGAAGAGACATGGGACTCACAGCACATGGCAATGGCGAGTGTGACTAACAAGACCCGCCAGCGTTAGGAAAAGTCTTCCACAATCAGAGCATGTGATTTCAGGGCCGATGTTGTCATCATTTGTTTTAGTGTGTTTCTTCTCAGACGCTCAGATCTCATCATTTGTTTTAGTGTGTTGCTTCTCAGACGCTCAGATCTCATCATTTACTTTAGTGTGTTTCTTCTCAGACGCTCAGATCTCATCATTTGTTTTAGTGTGTTTCTTCTCAGACGCTCAGATCACATCATTTGTTTTAGTGTGTTTCTTCTCAGACGCTCAGATCTCATCATTTGTTTTAGTGTGTTTCTTCTCAGACGCTCAGATCTCATCATTTGTTTTCGTGTGTTTCTTCTCAGACGCTCAGATCTCATCATTTGTTTTAGTGTGTTTCTTCTCAGACGCTCAGATCACATCATTCGTTTTAGCGTGTTTCTTCTCAGACGCTCAGATCTCATAATTTCTTAAATAATTGCTTCCTTTATTCTTATTTCCTTTCTGATTACCCCCTCCCCACAACACGGTCTATGGCATCTTGTTCTCAAAAAGTCTTCACAGTACCTGTATCATTCATACCCCACTTGCACGCTTCATTATTTTGCCAAAGAAGCCGACCTTGACATATTCTACCCATGTGTAATTCATCGTAGAGGATGTCCTTACTGACTCTGCTATTATCCTCTATTCTTCGGGACCTAGCCACCTGAAACTTCGTAGACTGAGCATTGAGAAAACTGTTGTAATACCTGCTATTTCCAATACCTCAGTGTTTGTGATCTTATCCTGCCACTTAATGCCAGGTATTTATCACAAGCATCTCATTTGAAAGCTATTTGCCATTTCTCCTGGTGCAAATAAGTTGACCAGGTTTCACTGCCATAAAGCAGGTTGCGGAGAACCCAAGCCTGATAGACAAGAGTTTTGTTTTATTCGTGAGCTTTCTGTTCTTTAAAAATGTGTGTTGTTAATCTGCTCAGTTTTGTTGCTGCCTTACCTAAGCTGATGTTGATTTCTTGCTCCAGCGATAGTTTATTTACTGTAGATCATAGATACGTGAAATGGCCAATCGTCTCCAGCTCTTCGCCATCAGTGTAGACTGCAGGTCTATCATTGACACCTGCAGAACATTTCAGCGTTTTAAACAGATTGTGGTAATATTAAAAAAGAACGGGACAGAAACAAATTACCAAACCACAAATCACGCAGAGAGATGACAATGAACATGACAGGCGAGCTTCCACAGAGGAAACAGTGCTGTCTCTAGTGTGAATTTCACTGTTTTTTCTAATTTCTTTTAGCGGCCGGTAAAGTTTGGAATTCCACAGTAGTGTTCTAGTTTAGGGATAGGAAGCTCAAGTCTTATTTAATATCGCAATAATAATAATAATAATAATAATAATAATAATAATAATAATAATAATAATAATAATAATAATAATAATAATAGAATGTAAGATTATTGCACAATTAAACCAGGCTAGTTAGACACTCCCGCCCGAAAAATTATTGAGTGGGCTCACAGTGCGTGAGCTGTGTTTGATTGCTCTCTTAAAATGCTTTGTTATTATCTGCCGCTCTTTAGTTATAGTCAGTTTTGACGTTTGGCACTGGTAGCATAATGTGGGATGGAAAAGTGTGCGTATGAGATTTGTATTTAGTGCTCAAGTGTGTTATATGTATATGTTGTGTGTATGTAGTTTTTCTGGTGCATGTGTAATGTATATTGTATGTATTGTACAGTGTGTTTTCCTTATGTTGTAGATTGTAAGTGTGTGTGTGTGTGTGTGAGTGTTAATGCTCTAGTTTGTGCATACTATATATATATATATATTGTGAATGTTGTGTATTATGCTATGTGTGTGAGTGTTAATGCTCCAGTTTGTGCATACTATATATATATTGTGAATGTTGTGTATTATGCTATGTGTGTTGTGTGAACGTTGTGAGTTTTTGTGTGTCTATATTGTCTGTTTGTGTTTGCATGTGTGTATGTTTATATTGTGTGACTGTTGTGTGTGTATATTGTGTTTGTATGTTGAATATGACTGTTATGTGTGTATGTTATGTTTGCATGTTGTGTGTTTATGTTGTATGAAATGTTGTGTGTGAATGTGGCGTCATGTATTTGTTGTGTATTGAGTGCATGTTGTGTGTTTATCTAGTGCTTATGCTGTGTTTGTGTAGTGTGTGTTTGTTGCATGTGTGTATCTTGCATGTGTATCATGTAGGTTTTACCTTTTTTTGAAAATGAATGTTGTAAAGAGACAAGTCCATGGGTTCGCCTAATCCAGAAAAAACACGAGTATCTAGGCGTCAGTTTTGAAGCACATTATGCTGAGGCATAAAGATCGGAGCATAATAATCTACATAAAAGCATTTAGGCACAACGACTAGTCTTGAGGGCCAAGGTATACGATTCTAGACACAACGAATAGTTTTGCGGACCAAGGTATTAGATTCTTGGCACCAGGGTAGAAGCCTTCTAATCGGCTTAATTTGTGTGGCTGAGGAAAAATGTGATACTATAATCTGCCTTGACGATGAAACTAGCTAACTGTACTCTTATTACCAAGTACTATTTTTTATTCTTTATTTTGCGGTCCTGTGCCTTAGATAGTTAGTTGGGTTATCATCATTGCACTCCCGACATGTCCATAGGCGCTCTGACCCCCCCCTCAGTATGAAGCCCAACGTCCGATGGCTAATAGTACCAGTTCTATGTTGATTAACAAGTCTTCTTGTGTGTCTGGTGTGCTTCTCGTTTTTTGCTATGCCGATCTTATTTCCCAAGTCTGCCATTCTGGCGAGTGATGTGGATTCACTGCCAAAAAAGTCCTCCATCCTTTCCATTTCTCTGAGGGCATTGATAATATCAGCATGATCCATAGGCTGACCGGCGGTAGTGATAGCGAATCCAGCCAACCAGT
>CAJHNH020000535.1:629089-649898 GCA_905116865.2 Candidula unifasciata | reverse complement strand
TGAAAAAAAAAAAAAAAAAATAATCAACGGTCTGGTGACTGTAACTCAGACGTGGATTTTTTTTTTTTTTTTTTTCAAGTGATACACGAAACTTTGAAAAACGATTGTATTCTATGTCTGTACACGAGACTGACATTTGTAGACAACTCGATCAGCTTTTCTTTTACATGAAAATCAGATGCACGTGATTTAGTGTCTTCCAAGAGGGATTATTAATTAATTGTTTGCACATACCACGATCCTTATCGTCAGGGAAAATTATGATCAAGATTGTCATCTAAGGTCAGTAAATGCTGCCACATGTTGAATGTCACTGGTACCTGTTTGATTCTCATCCTTCAGCTGTTAATGCTACAGAATACAATCCTAGAAGAGACAAAAAACCTACACTCCACCTTACCGTATCACTGTAGCAACATACGGATGTAAGTCGTGGACTTCTCCGTCCTTAAGAAAGAAAACAGGAGCTTTTAAGCTTAAATTCTATAGAAAGATTCTTAACGTACCATGGACAAAGAAGAGAAGAAATACTGACATTTTAACAGATCTGAACATCAAGGAACATTGGTCAATAAACAGCATCTTGTCTCAGAAGCTGAAATATTTTGGTCATATCAAGCGCCTCGGCGGATTGGAAAACATACTAGCAGAAGGTATGGTACCGGAAAGGAGGGGCAGGGGCCGACCAACACGAAGATGGGCACAAGATATAAGTGACTCCTTGAATATGAGACGTGATGCTGGCCACATCACCCATCTTGTGCCGACTGATCTATAAAATATAGGTCTAGCCCTATATGCCCTATACGCCTAAAGGCGTGGAAAGGGTCCTTTACCTTTTTACCTTGAATATAAAAGTGCACGACGCAGAAGAGCTGGCCAGAGACCGAGTTTCTTTCAGCGAGACCGTGACGAGAGCCACGTTCTGCAAAGGACCTGCTTTCTGATTCGTTTGCGTGTGTCGGCATATGTGGCTCAACTGTTGCAAAACATCGACCACGTTCAACCTACTGCGAGCAGTATCGGTTATAATTGTAGTCCGGTTTGTTTGTGAGTTGTACCAAAACTAGTGGCTTGTAGCGGCACTCTAGTACACCACGGCCAGCTCCAGATTTATAAGGCCATACAGCTCGAACGGGAATTCCCGTTCTTGTGCAAGAATTGAGTCCCTCTGCGTCCACAGTTTTTATCGAGGAGATGTATACGCAAATTAAACTACAGTTTCATTAATTTTCGACATATTTCTTAGAACTATACGTCATTTTTAAGGTAAATAAGTGTACCAATTAAATATAACAATAAAGGCTCTTACAGACAAACAAAAATGCTTTTGCTACAGTTAACATACAGCCGGACGTGAGTACACATACACTCAAGGCAGAAGCCGCTGTGCAGTGGCCAGACGCTAGCCTGTGGATCACAAGGCCTGGGGTTCAGATCCTAACGTAGCCGATCTCTAGTCTGTTTTTTTTTTTTTTTTTCGTGTATGTTTTCTCAGTATCCCTATTATAGGGGAATAGTTAAGCAGTCCTGGCCATATTTGGTTGTTTCACACAATTTAATTCGTTCTCCTTAATTATTTTCCTTCCTCAGTTCATTTTTCTCACCTCTCTGTCTTATCAAATATTTTCTATAGAGACTTAGATATTTTATTTGTTGCTGAAAGTTTTCATGGCTGTCAACATGTAAGCATCTCTTGGATATCAATAACTTATTTAGTTTTTAAAAACAGTCTTCCATTGGTTTTCTTTCCTGTTTATATATGGTGCATGTTAGCATGAAGTGGTCTGTTGTGTTTGCCTGAAACCAGTCTAAGCATAAGGGTGCTGTAAATTTGGCTTTCCAGTATCCAAGTCTTAATCCCCATAATTTGTTATTTGCTGGAAATTTTAGTTTGTCTGTGACTTGTGATGTCAGGGTGGGTTCTCTCAAATATTCGTACGCCCTTCTGCCAATCGCACTCAACTTCCACTATCTCTGTCACATGCCTATATTATAGCGTTTGACTCTTCCTCTTGGATTTTCCTAGGCCTGCTTCTATTACATTATGGCTGCTAGTACCTGTTTTTGCAGAAATATCCGCCTTTTCATTACCAACTATGCGTTTATTCGCTGAGACCTATGCTATGGTGATCTGACATCCATTGTTTCAAAGTTGTGTGGTTAGTGTTAATATGTCCTCTTTCATGTCTGATCTACTTCCCTTATGTATAGTTTCCTAGTGATTGTACCGATGAAAGAGAATCTATCATTATTGTCAGTTTCAATGGGGGGATTTTCTGCTGCTATCTCCATAGCTTTCCTTATACTAGTTTAGCTGTGAAAACTGAAGTATGATCTGTGATTTTATAATACTTTTGTATTTTCCAATAATGAATATAAACACTTGCTCCTTCTGTCCTTTTCTCATTATTGGACCCATCCGTGTATTTTGTCAGGTTATCAGTGTCAATGTTTCTAATATGCTTCTCTGTTATGGTCCTTACTTGTAATGCATCAGTGTTTGTGAAATCTGTTTTGCCATGCTTATTTCTATATGTGGTGGTTTAAATTTCCGTGATAGTATCTGAGGTTCATATATCTTACTAAATTTAAGAGTTCTTGCTAGTTCCTTATTAGTATTCATTTCTACTGCAGCGTACTATGATTCTGGACTAAGAATCTTCTTATTGGCACCCCCTTGAACTTGATTTTAAAAGCGTAACATGCCTAATGATCATGATTGTGTGTGGTCTGAAGCCAGTAATTGTATATTAATTGCTTCCTTCTCAGATTTAACGTTGCTCTACCTAGCGTTACTTCTATTGCTTCTCTTGATGTGCCTTGACCTGCTCCCATAATGGTACCCAGTGCTCGGCAGTGCATACTATCTAGTTTAATTTTCGTGCAGTCAGTTGCTGAGTTAAAGACAATACTTCCATATTCAAGTTTACCTCTAAGGAAAGCTTTATAAAATTGCAGGAGGGTAGCTTGGTAAGCTCCCCACCCCTTGCCGATAATTATCCTTAGAAAGTTGCTAATTCTTTTACGTTTGTCTACCTTTGTAATTGTTTGCCACAATTCATATGTTCGTCTAGAATCATTCATATTAACCTTTTGCTTGTTACTCTTTGGATTGGTCTTCCACTGATGCTAATTGTAACAGTATCACTGTCATATTTGCGTTGTCTTTTGTATATTCATACTATGCTTACTGTTTTGCTAGGATTTATTGTGAATCTTCATTTAATCATCTAATTTGTAACATTGTTAACTTCTTTTTGTAATGTGTTTCTTGCCATCTTCACTGACGTATCAGACGTAAATACCCAACAATCATCCGCAAACTGTGTCAGGCTTACTTTCTGGTCCCTAATTAACTCGTCAAGTTCATGGAGAATATTGTTGGTGACAACACCGCCCGGTGGGAGAATCCGTTCTACTGTATATAATAAATATTTGATCTGTTGTTATTAACAATCACTGAGAATGTCCTGTCCTCCAAGAAGCTCTTGATGTACCTATATACTCATCCTCCTAATTCTAGTCTTTGGTCTCCGACTTTGTCAGGACGGCTTGTCGTCATCTCTGGTCTTAAGCTTGAGCTAAGTCTTAAAAAAACTTTAGTTTTGTTTCCTATGTTAAATCCTTTTTTTTTAAACTTGGTCCTGTAGTTTAATTAAATGATCCATTTGAAGCAAATTTCGTATTCAATGAGATCTGGAGAGCAGGATAAATTCCTGTCAAATATGACAGTGATACTGTTACAATTAGCATCAGTGGAAGACCAATCCAAAGAGTAACAAGCAAAAGGTTAATATGAATGATTCTAGACGAACATATGAATTGTGGCAAACAATTGGCTCTTAATCCATACTGGGTTTCACTGAATAAGTTATTTGTCTTCATGTGGAGGTTTATGACTCTATGGTTCTTTTTCAGAATTTTTTTTTTTTATAAAATGTAAATAATTGGGGCTTGTTTTCAACGCCTAGGAATTTATCCTGCTCTCCAGATCTCAATGAATACGAAATTTGCTTCAAAGTTTTCCTGGTAACATTTTCTTTGTTATGTAATTAAGAAAGTTCGCTCCTGCTGGAGTGTTGGAATTTCCACTTATAGCACTTCTAACTTCTTCTACAGTTATATCCACGTCTAGGTAGTGTCATTCTACATCTAAATGTTGTAATTTGCCGTTTAGTCTGCTGAAGTGGCAAGCAGGGCTGTAGAGGGTGACCACTGAAGTGGCAAGCAGGGCTGTAGAGGGTGACCACTGATGTGGCAAGCAGGGCTGTAGAGGGTGACCACTGATGTGGCAAGCAGGGCTGTAGAGGGTGACCACTGATGTGGCAAGCAGGGCTGTAGAGGTTGACCACTATTGTGGCAAGCAGGGCTTAGAGGGTGACCACTAATGTGGCAAGCAGGGCTGTAAAGGGTGAACACTGATGTAACAAGCAGGACTGTAGATGGTTACCACTGATGTGCCAAACAGGACTGCAGAGGGTGACCACTAATGTAACAAGCAAGTCTGTAGAGGGTGACCACTGATGTAACAAGCAAGTCTGTAGAGGGTGACCACTGATGTAACAAGCAAGTCTGTAGAGGGTGACCACTGATGTTCTAAACAGGACTGTAGAGGGTGACCACTGATGTGCCAAACAGGACTGTAGAGGGTGACCACTGATGTAACAAGCAGGACTGTAGAGGGTGACCACTGATGTAACAAGCAAGTCTGTAGAGGGTGACCACTGATGTGCCAAACAGGACTGTAGAGGGTGACCACTGATGTGCCAAACAGGACTGTAGAGGGTGACCACTGATGTGCCAAACAGGACCGTAGAGGGTGACCACTCATGTGCCAAACAGGACTGTAGAGGGTGACCACTGATGTGCCAAACAGGACTGTAGAGGGTGACCACTGATGTGGCAAACAGGACTGCAGAGGGTGACCACTGATGTGCCAAACAGGACTGTAGAGGGTGACCACTGATGTGCTAAACAGGACTGTAGAGGGTGACCACTGATGTGCCAAACAGGACTGTAGAGGGTGACCACTGATGTGCCAAACAGGACTGTAGAGGGTGACCACTGATGTGCTAAACAGGACTGTAGAGGGTGACCACTGATGTGCCAAACAGGACTGTAGAGGGTGACCACTGATGTGCCAAACAGGACTGTAGAGGGTGACCACTGATGTGCTAAACAGGACTGTAGAGGGTGACCACTGATATGGCAAGCGTAAATGGGTGATAAGGCCCTGGTCTTATCTGGACAGCCCCGGTTTGGGATGCTTTGTCCCCAAAAAAAACATGTTCGGACAAAAACATGTCGCGGTTTTTAGAAATCGATAATTGTCTTATTTTTTGGCTTATTTTAACCCAGACTGCTGGTTCCTCGCCTACCTAGCAGATGTACTCCGATTTGAAGAAAACACCCTTTTTTAGTCCCTCTTCACTACATGCTTGTTAGAGCGGCAGTTTTATAAACCCCCCCCCCCCCCACACACACACACATTTCCATCCCAGCCCCACCAACCTGTGGAGCCCCGAAGCAATACTGGGAAATCTCAAGCCAGCTCACCAAGCGACACATGCCAGATGGTTTATCTCTCTGTGTCGTCGTTACTGGTGTTATTTACTTTAGCATGACCCCTTTTCCGGCTCTCCCCCTCTCCCGGTCCTTTTTGTAGAAAGTTAGTTGCGTATCCTTTACAGGACGTTGCAAAACCAACCCCAGCATTTTTGTGGCTGTTTTTGGTTTTTCTAGGCAAGTTTACGTCCAGTAGTTTGCCATAGCTTTCTGGACGGTCTGCTTCGCGTTACTACTTTCGAAACCAACACAAGGCTGGGATCGAGCCCGGCACCCCGGCGTTACAAAGCGCGTTCGCAATGCCTTCGCCACAGACCCGACCCTTTTTGTAGAAAGTGTACTTAAAAAGGGTGCGGTCTTACTCTGGGGGAAAAAAAAAACTGCAGATTTTGACAATTTCTGTACAGCTTGACCTCCAGTCTTGTGTTCTCTCAGCGCCCTTGATAACACCCGGTTTACCTGTACAGGACCTCTCACCTGCCACTTACCGGTTGATAAACCCCAGCGCAGTGGCTCTCAAACTTTAAAATACCGCAACCCTTTAATACAGTTTCCTTAAGATTTTTCCTCCCACAAACTATATTTTTTCCTTCACAACTTTAATGAATATGTGTTTTTCGATAATCTAAGGCGACCCTTGTCGACCCAAGAGAAAAAAAAAGGTCGCAAGCTGCCTGTTTAGAGCCGCTGCGCAGGCGCATTCCCCTTCTGACGTCCATTCACCCCGCTTCCGGCCGGTACTTCATAAGTAATCGTAGGGGAACGGTGTCAAGGATTAACTTGGGACCGGCAGGTTATTTTTGTAAAACACAATTCGGTGGCATGTAGGACAAGAACTCTTTCCAATG
This sequence comes from Candidula unifasciata, assembly GCA_905116865.2. NCBI lineage: Eukaryota > Metazoa > Mollusca > Gastropoda > Stylommatophora > Geomitridae > Candidula > Candidula unifasciata. Next base: position 643,482 of record CAJHNH020000535.1, on the reverse strand, counting down.
TAGTCAGTTATATTTGAGCTCCTTCAGTCTCAGCTATCCTTTAGCTATGTCTGTCTGTCTGTCTCTCTTCACACACACACACACACACACACACACACACACACACACACACACGCGCATATATATATATATATATATATATATATATATATATATATATATATATATATATATATATATATATATGCGTGTGTGTGTGCGCGCATGCGCCAGTTTCAGTTGTAACTTCACACCACTTTCTCGGAATGTGAGTTGTTACTGCAAGATCACCCTCTCTCTTTCAATAATTAATGTAATTGTCTATCCGCATGTCTCTGCATTCTCTCTCTCTCCTTCGTTCTCTCTTTCATCTATTACTTTTACTCGCTTTCTCTCTTACTTTCTTTGTTTCAACCACGCCTCTTTCTTTCTTTATTTTTATTTTAGTTACTACTCTCTCTGTCTCTCTGACTAGGATACATTTTTAACAATTTGCGTGCGTGTATGCATCTATCTATCTATCTATCTATCTATCTATCTATCTATCTATCTATCTATCTATCTATCTATCTATCTATCTATCTATCTATCTATCTATCTATCTATCTATCTATCTATCTATCTATCTATCTATCTATCTATCTATCTATCTATCTATCTATCTATCTATCTATCTATCTATCTATCTATCTATCTATCTATCTATCTATCTATCTATCTATCTATCTATCTATCTATCTATCTATCTATCTATCTATCTATCTATCTATCTATCTATCTATCTATCTATCTATCTATCTATCTATCTATCTATCTATCTATCTATCTATCTATCTATCTGTCTGTCTGTCTGTCTGTCTGTCTGTCTGTCTGTCTGTCTGTCTGTCTGTCTGTCTGTCTGTCTGTCTGTCTGTCTGTCTGTCTGTCTGTCTGTCTGTCTGTCTGTCTGTCTGTCTGTCTGTCTGTCTGTCTGTCTGTCTGTCTGTCTGTCTGTCTGTCTGTCTGTCTGTCTGTCTGGCTGGCTGGCTGGCTGGCTGGCTGGCTGGCTGGCTGGCTGGCTGGCTGGCTGGCTGGCTGGCTGGCTGGCTGGCTGGCTGGCTGTCTGTCTGTCTGTCTGTCTGCTTGTCTGTCTGTCTGTCTGCTTGTCTGTCTGTCTGTCTGCTTGTCTGTCTGTCTGCTTGTCTGTCTGTCTGTCTGTCTGTCTGTCTGTCTGTCTGTCTGTCTGTCTGTCTGTCTGTCTGTCTGTCTGTCTGTCTGTCTGTCTGTCTGTCTGTCTTTGTGAGTATGTAAGTTAAAACTGTAACTTTCCCGAGTGGGTTTCGGGGCCTTATTTTTAGGAAAACAAGAATATACCTTCTGCCTCATTCAGATCTGTAAAACGGATACACACGTAACACTCAGGTTCTGGAAGAGGACTGCAGTCCAGAAGTGGATGAACAACCAGAACTTTCCGCCAGTGTTTACGGCTGGTGAACACGATGAAGAAAAAAGAAGAAGAAGAAGAAGAAGAAGAAGAAGAGGAAGAAGAAGAAGAAGAAGAAGAAGAAGAAGAAGAAGAAGAAGAAGAAGAAGATGAAGAAGAAGTAGAAGAAGAAGAAGAAGAAGAAAAAGAAGAAGAAGAAGAAGAAGAAGAAGAAGAAGAAGAAGAAGAAGAAGAAGAAGAAGAAGAAGAAGAAGAAGAAGACGGAGAATATGAAGAAGAAGAAGATGACTGTAACTATGATCTCTAACTAGTATTACTTACAAAATAAACAAGAAGGAATTTAAATAATGATTGGGGAAGTTGTGTTACTATCACACAATTAGGAAGGACACCTCGCCCCCCCCCCCCCACCCCCCACATACACACACCTCCCACCGGCCGTGAGGCTTAATGAGGTCCGTCCGTTTCTGAACGCGGTCGACCCACCCTCTAGTCTTATCGGGGGGGGGGGGGGGGTCTCTTAGGCAAAGTGATTAAGACGTTTGGCTCGTGCTCTGAAGGTCGTGGGTTCGTTTCACTGTTGCGACGTTCAGTCTGGGATGGGAGATATTACTGAATGCTTTTTCATTATGCCCAAACATATTTTGCCTGTTGCAGTACTCAAGCTGTGAACACTTTAATCGGATACAAGAGCAGTCATTATGGAGGAAAAACACATACCCACGGAACATTTCACTGATCACATGATTCGACCATGCGAACCGCACTACCCTACCACGGCAGAGAAAATCATGAACGATCTGAAGGCAATGGCAGAGGAGGAAACTCTCCGGGCAACATGTGTGCGTTATGATCAAGGAAAACCCAGATACGCTGGTATCTGCACAAACCTGGGGAACCTGGTGTTCTCCGACACACCAGTGAAACCGCCGTTCTACATGAGACCTCTCATAAAGTACGGTCTTGAAGGATACCAGCGCACTATTCAGCATCCAATGTACACAACATTCAGTGCTGGGACGACAGCCTAGCCTGGGATCCCATCCAGAAAGGTATTACCCGAAGGACATCAGCTTTACAAGTTCTTTTGGCTATGCAGGAAATTATCATGACACTCATTTTACTACTGAGATGGACAAGACGCCTTTGAGTGGTTGAAAATACAAACGATGTGTTAAGTTAATGTCCCTATAAAGTGTATTAGCGCATTTATACATATGTCCCATGCACACTTACATACCATCCTATCCCCCCCCCCCCCCCCCCCCACACAACGTACATAAATAGTTCCCACGGATAAATTAACATACGTCACGCACAAACATACATTTGTTCACTCACACATGTACTTCATAGGTACATAAAAATATGCTCTAGGTATACACTTATGACTGATATATGTACTTGTGTGTGTGTGTGTGTGTGTGTGTGTGTGTGTGTGTGTGTGTGTGTGTGTTCCAACACATATACACATATGTCTCACAGGAACAAAATTCCGTATGTCACCCTACACAACTATATTTCCCACACGTATACGAAGGTCCCCTGCCGGTCAAAATGGACGTTAGGCAGCGGCTCTGTTCGAAACAGGCAAATTTTTGTTTGCTTCTGCCGGACGGTGGCCGATGCATTTTTGCTCCATTTGTAGACTGGATATAGTTTCGTCGCCCAGCTTCTGAGCTGAATGCATGGCGTGACCATGTGAGCTGCGGATTGCATTTGGAATGTTTTTTCGACTGTGACCAACGTGTTGGTGTGAATTGTAGATTCAGAAAATGGCGCGATGTCTGTCGTGCAGTGTTGTGGTGCCCGTATGTGATTAAAATTGATCGCGTGGGCAACTGCTGATCTGTTGGCGACTTCTGCTACCATCAATGATGAACTGCAATTCTAATACTGTGATAAACATTCTGTGTGTTTTTCGTTGGCACAGGAGCGGAGCAAAGATGGGTTCTTAATTTATAACGTACCCCAAACACGAAATCCCCGTGGGAAATCCACAGCTGACCTGACAGTCCATTATTTCAAGGGGTGGAAGTGTGCTGTTGTGTGGGTTTTGAGTGTTCATCTAGTGTCTTCTAATGCTAACCCTAACCCTAACCCGAAACTTAGCTGTAGATAAATGGCGAGAAACTACAACCTGAACACCCTAGAATTTATTGGGAATGTCTACCGTGACGTTGTCGTGACGTCAGGGATAAGTTATAAATTAAGTACCCAAAGACGGGGTGACCCGTTTGCTATGAAGCTGGAACTAAGACTATCAGAATACCAGTGCACTTTTAACGGAGATTCCTGGGGATCGTAGCCTCTTGGCGGCTAGCCCTTCTGCAGGGAGAGACCGAGCCTAATGGGATCATAGCTGGTGCAATGAAGTCGATCCTCTTGACTTTAGGCTACAAACTCCTAACCTTCTACCTGCACAGAAAGTATGTGCATATAATTTTCCCGCCTTCCAAAACCCTACCACTATAATTTGTCAACGACACCTACCGTCACTACCACACCAACAACAATGTGATAACCCACAACTTCCGTTCTCATGGCCACTGTTTACGCATGCAACTAGGTCAATTCAGTACCTGCCTTCAAATGAATGAACAGCCCAAACGTGAATAAGCTTTTATAGAAGCGAGAACGGACGCTCGCCACTAACAGTTGTCAGTGGTTTCCACATCGGGACATCAATCTTCTTGCTTCTCTCTGTAAAGAGCGCGACGACGGATATGTGTGTTGTTCTCACATACAATCAAATATAAGGAGAGAAAAAAATGCTTGTCACCGGATGGGTATTGTTATTAACTAGTTTAGAAACTTGCAGTTTCAGTTGAAATATAGATTTCATTTATTTCTGTTGCGAAAAGCAACAACGGCAGATATGCAGCGGCAGCAGACAAGAAGCAGGTACGTTGGAATTACTTCTATTAGCATCTTCGTCATCAACTATGTCAGCTAAAGGTCTTGTGATCATCAAGCTTGCTGCCCATTGCACTCCATTGTTGTCTGTCTTGTCCTGTTGTTTAACTTCATGCGTGTCTTAGTCTACACTTTTTCAACAGATTTTACGCTTGCTGATGCTTTTCTACGATCAGGCGGTCCCGTAAGGGGGCGGCTTAGGCAGCCAAATGAAAATATAGTTGAACGTTTGTTCTGACAGCGCGAAGCTATTAGGGGTGGCTTTTTCAAAGACTTGCATCACGCCGAGAAAATCTCTCGTACGGGACTGCTGGATAACCCCCTTCTACTATAAGTCTAACATAGAGCGGGAGAGGCGATGGGGGTGGAAGGGTGTGTTCATGTCTAAACTTAGAACAGCGTTTTTCAGGCTGTTTACTTGTGCGGACCTGGTAAATAAGTAACAATTTCTCATAGATCAGGTGATGGCAAAGGTAATAAATATAAAAGGCATATTCAAGTAGTTCAGCCTTTTGCCCCGAGCTCTACGGGCTGTGGGTTCGATTTCCAAGTTTTTAGGTTGTGCCAGTTTATGTGTTGCTGGACCTACAGAGTTCATTCTTTGTGCAATAACGCTCTCTCTCTCTCTCTCTCTCTCTCTCTCTCTCTCTCTCTCTCTCTCTTTGTTGAGAGAGACAGAACCGTAGAAGTCAAAATCCAACATGACGAGGGCGATCCTTTCGCTTTAAAAAATTAAGGAGGAGGAGGGGACTGAACTTATTCGTTCGCCGTGATCCAAGCTGCATGCGCTTTGGCAACAGAACGTCTTGCTTTAGTTTTGACAGAGCTGACCATTCAGTGGCAGTGATAAGCTACGGAACGTAAACTTTGCCTACAAAATCCATAACAGCCACAACATTTCGGGGTTGGTTCCGCATCGTCCGGTAAAGGATGCACACCTGACATTAACCAAAACCCTATTTGTTTCAACTATCACTGTGAGCTAGGATGGCCCTGGACCCATCACTCTGAGAAACACTGTCATAACGCCACACTAAACACGCCCAATACAAGCTTGGCTAATGGGATTTCTGCTGACCTTCGCCCTTGACCCAGTTGTGGTTAACTTAATTTACATCTCAGGAACCTGCGAGTTCAGACCTGGAGGTAATCACCAAAGGGCGGGGAGGGAGTGGCCAAGTTTATAACTTCCCTATTTACGTTCGGTTATTGGTTTGGGCTGTTGGTAACTTGAAGCCTTGGCGTCATCAAAGAGGTAATTTAAAGTAGAAATAGATACGACAGCAATCACCCACTAGAATAGCTTTAGCAATGAATAATCATGTAGTATGAGTCTTCTTCCTACAATCACATCGGCGACCAGGTGGCCCAGTGGCTCACCGGGAGACGACTTCGTCGCCGGTCAGGATAGTATTTGCGCCTTCTGTGATCGTATCAACACTGCAGAAGTCCTTTTCAGGGCTCTTGGTGACGTGCAATGGTAAGCCATTTTTTGTGGCGCATATAACCTAGTCACACCTATAACCTAAAGCTCCCCCTTCGGAGATGCTGCTTGGATGTAACGATTTTTTGTTTTGTTGAGCAAGGCACCTAACTACCTAACTAGTCTTCTCTTCCTTTCTCCGTTATTTAGGGGTGGGGGGGGGGGGGTGTGTCTAGAAACCATGAGTTGTTAACCCTTTGGCTCGGTACTATGAATATCGCAATCCTTCGGCCTCCGGAATTGCCTTTTCCCTCCACTACTCCCACTAGGGTTACCTCTAAAGGAGTGTCGCAAGTAGCGTAGTCGAACCAAGCTCCACCACGCCTCATTTGTTTACAGGAATACAAACCCAGGGATACGTGAGTCACGTATACTCGCAAAATAAAGAACGGAATTCAAAATCAAACCCTTTCCATGTGGGTTTCGTAGCCCCGTTGGAGGGGCTGGGAGACCAACTGCCGTCCCCTGAAACAACACTCAAGTCGTAACAGGCGACTAATCAGCAGTTTGCTTAAGTCGGATGTTTTGAGCAGATATCGCAGCCTAGTTGTAAAACAACAGCGCAACGTGGAAGCAGATCTTTTAAGGGTGGGCGTCAAAGAAGAAGAAGAGGAGGAAGAAGAAGAGGATGAGGAGCAGGAGGCGGAAGAAAAAAAAAGGAGGAAGAAGAAAAAAGAGGAGGAGGAAGAAGAAGCAGAAGATAATTAAACTCCCAACCTTCAAATCATTAGACAAACAGATTAACAATCTCGCTACAGTGAAGCCCGGTGACCTGCATCTTGAGAAGAATTGCACATGTAATTTCTAGACAGGCCGATGGAGGTAATTATCCAGAATTTTGTGCAGTAAAAGTTTAAGTCGAGGCTTACAGAGTTGGGGAAAACAATGGCGTCATTCTGTCCGAGATGGCGGAAACAATGGCGGCTTTATGCCGGATCAAGTTAATGCCAGGGCCTGTTTCAAAATGATACATTCGCCACATGCTTTCTATTAAGTCGTCTACAGTTTGGCCGGTAATGATTATTTCCTTTACTAGACCATTTATCTTCTTCTTCTTTCGTTCGCATGAAATAAATTGTCTATATCTGCAAAGCCGTCTCTTGTATGAATTTCACTGTCTTTTGTAATTCACTAAGCGGCCCGTAAAGTTTGACTTCAACAAGTGTCTCTTTTGACCAAATGTTTTGCCTGAAAGCGTTGAATATGGTACAGTCTTGAAGGATGTGATCTGTTGTTTCAGGTGCCAGTCCACAAGTACACATGGCCGATTGGCCAATCTTAAATTTGTTGTATATGTGGGAGCGAAGTCTATTGTGCCCTGTTCTAAGGCGAAGGATAATAACTTGCTCTGGTCTGTCCATAATATGGTAATCATCTTGTGCCAGTTTCGGTGGCATTCTGATTGATTTGATCATTCTCTTCTTCTGTTGATAAGAGACTGGTATGTCAGGTTGTTCTTCAGTTGCACCTTCCTTAGCTAGTTTATCAGCTTTTTCGTTTCCGGGAACTCCACAGTGGGAAGGTATCCACTGCATTACTAATTTACAGCGGTTGCCTAGTTCGGATAATAGTGTCCGTTTGCTTGGTAATTTTCCAGACTGGAGTGACTGAAGTACTGCTTTTGCATCTGTCAGGAATACCACTGGTTGTAAAAAATACCCTGTATTTAGTAGTTTCTCTACCGCTATCTTGATGGCTTGAACTTCTGCATCATAGTTGTGACAGTGCTTTCCCGTTGGTAATTTGGCTGTATCCCTGGTATTATTAGGATACTCAATGTACACTCCCGCACCTCCGTTTCTGACTGCGCTTTCTGCTGACCCATCTGTGTAAACACGGACCCAAAGGTTCTGCGGGTATTCATCATCAAGTAAACTGAGGGTGGCTGTTTTGCGCTGCACACTGTTTTGTTCTTCCTTGTCAAATACCCCTTTCACTTCAGTCTTGATGTGTATTGGAAACTTATACTCCTCTCTCCAGAGGGTCCGTTCTGGGACAGCATTTAAGGATCTATCAGTTGCAGGTAAATCAGTGGTTTGTCTGCCGAGCCGTTTGGCCTGGTGGATAAAACTACTTCTCTTTAGTCGTCCCAAAGCTAAATTTTTAAATCTTTCATTCATAGGGTGACTGGGCATACTAAGAAACTTTTCTGCTTGTAAAAGCATCTTGGTGTCTCTGCGTTCACTTAGTGCTTGGGTCATCCCCATTTTCTCCATCACAGCTATAGGTGTTGATTTCATACTGCCTGTGGTAACTCTGAGTGCTTGATTTTGCACTTTGTCTAATTCTTGCAATGTGTTTTTTGATGCCGAACTCCATGCTGTTGATCCGTATTCAAGATGTGGTCGAACACTTTGTTGGTAAACTTTTCTAAGTATTTTCCCGCTAGCACCCCATGTGGTTCCACTTAGTTTTTCTCAGAATGGCTACCCTCCTTCTGGCTTTGGTTGCTGCCTTGTTGATGTGTTTTCTCCATGTTAATCTATCATCAAACGTTACGCCGAGGTATGTGGGCTCCTTATCCTCTCTCAGGGGTACTCCATTTATGTGCATGGCGCCTGATTTTTGTTTAGGAGAAAGGGTAAAGAGAGTGGTGCTGCATTTGCCTATGTTGATGCTGACACACCATTTGTCGGCCCATTTAGCCATTGCATCTATAGCTCTTTGTAGCAGTCTGGTGGCCACTGTCGCATTTTCATTTGTACACCAGAGTACCAAGTCATCAGCATACATTGCAGCTTTAATTCCATGGGGTAGTTCAGAGAGCAGGTCGTTGATATAGACTAGGAAGAGTGTGGGGGACAGGACACCTCCTTGTGGGACGCCATGGCGCAGCAAAACTTTCTTGCTCTTAAGTCCATCTATCTGTACTCGGGATCTTCTGTTATACAAGTATGCTTTGACCCATTTGTACATACTCCCATTCACCCTGCAGTCTCTCAGTTTCTTCAGTAGACCTTCTTTCCAGACCTTGTCAAAGGCTTTCTTCAGATCTATCCATGCCGTTAGCACTAGCTTCTTTTCCTGGAAGGCATCCTCAATTTCTTGTGAAAGGTAAGTTGTCTGGTCTTCTGTGGAGTAGCACTGTCTAAATCCTGCCTGCTGCGGCGTGAAAATGTTTTCACTTTCCAAGTACCATTGGAGTCTAAGGTTGACAATACGTTCCATTGTTTTACAGAGGCAGCTGGTAAGACTGATCGGTCTATAGCTGGAGGCATCAGAACTGTCCTTTCCTGGTTTAAGCAGAGGTATTGTGATTGCTTCCCTCCATATTTGAGGAACTTTGCCACTGGTCCAACAATGATTAAAGATCTGTAGCAGCTTTATTTTGGCAGTTGTTCCAAGGTTCTTGATCATTTCGTTAGTGATTCCATCAGTTCCAGGTGATAGACCATTTATAAAAGTGTTCCGTTAACTTAGACATGCATTTCAGATGCGGGTGATGGATCGAATGGGGAAGGAAGAAATATGGCCATAAAACACGTCTTTCGTCTTATCCATTTACACTGACAGCGTTAGCATTTTATACAACAGCAACAGTAGCAACAACAACAGTAGCAACAACAACAGTAGCAACAACAACAGTAGCAACAACAACAGTAGCAACAGCATCAGTAGCAACAACAACATCTGATATTTCGACTGCTGAAATTTCTACCACTTTTTACTACTACAACCATCATCACCACTACCACTACTACAATTTCTACTACTGTTTTTACTACTACTACTACTACTATTTTACTACTACCACCATCATCACAACTACCACTACTACTACCACTACTACAATTTCTACTACGGTTTTTACTACTACGGTTTTTACTACTACTACTACTACTACTACTACTACTACTACTACTACTACTACTATTACTACTACTACTACTACTACTACTACTACTACTACTACTACTACTACTGCTACTACTACTATCACCACAACTACTACTAGTGCTGCTGCTACTGCAAATAATGATACCTCTGCTGCTACTGTTGTTGATGCTATAACTATTGTTGCTTCTGCTACTACTACTAAAGATGATGATAATAATGAAGCACAAGCGGGTTTCAAACACGGCAGAGGAACTAGGGATCACATATTTAATATGAGAATAATTTTTGAAAAATGCAGAGAATACAATGTAGATCTTTATGCTTGTTTTATTGATTATAGCAAGACATTTGATTGTGTCCAGCACCACCAACTGTGGACTATTATGAAAAGTATGGGGTTTCCAGCGCATTTAGTGCATTTAATGGAAAATCTCTATCATGAACAACAAGCAGCCATCAGAGCAGCTGGTGAAACATCTGATTGATTCGAGATGTAAAAGAGGGTGAGGCAGGGGTGCATTCTCTTACCATACCTATTCAATATATACGCAGAAAATATAATGAGAAATGTCAAAAATGACCAGACTTGTGACAGTTTTGATCCGCTCAAAATTGGTGGCAACCCTATTTCGTAACTCCGCTACGCAGATGACACAGTCCTCCTTTCGAACAGCGTAAAAGGAATAGAACATTTAATATTGTCCGTCCAAAAGCACAGTGAGGATCAGAATCTGTTCTTGAATTTAAAGAAAACGAAAATAATGTCCACAGATAAAACTGGCTGGCACCCAAAAATAACAATAAATGATGAAGAAATTGAAAATGTCACAAACTTTGAATATCTAGGCTCTATAATAAACAACAACTGTTCGACAGAAATTAAAAAGAGGATGGCCATAGCAATGCAAAGATTGAACAGCCTTAAAAGTCTATGGTTAAGCACCAGCAAGGAGATAAAAAATTAGAATTTTGAGAGCATGCATCTTCCCTGTGGCTACATACGGAACTGGCAAGAGACCGAGTTTCTTACAGGCAGACTGTGATGAGAGCGAAGTTCTGCAAAGGACCTGCTACATGATGATGAATACTGCTACAACAACAACAACTACTACTACTACCACCACTGCAGCAGCTGGTTTTGCTGCTACTGCTTCTACTGCTGCTGCCACTAATGATTCTACTGCTCATGCTAATACTATTGCTGCTTCTACTGCTGCTTCTACTGCTGCTGCCACTAATGATTCTACTGCTCCTGCTACTACTATTGCTGCTTCTACTGCTGCTTCTACTGCTGCTGCTACTACTACTCCTACTACTACTACTGCTTCTACTGCTGCTGCTACTAATGATTCTACTGCTGCTGCTACTACTTCTGATGCTTCCACTGCTGCTGCTACTAATGATTCTACTGCTGCTACTACTACTACTATTGCTGCTACTACTACTGCTTCTACTGCTGCTGCTACTTCTGTTGCTGCTGCTACTACTACTACCACTACCACTATTACTATTGTTGCTGCTGCTCTTACTATATATCCATTACTGGCGATGCTTCTACTAGTATTACTTCCCTCATTGCCACATATAATGATATACATTAAAGATATCCCGTTTGCACATCATTTGATATTCAATGTCATGCACTTGGCTGTTAACAAAAGCGTTTTCCTTAACCATTCAGGAACTGATAAAACAGCTTGCTTTTTGTAACTAAGCCTAAAAACGCAGCAAAAAATATTCTCCATCCTGAAATAATCTTATTTTAGCGAAATCTATCTATCTTCTTTTACCCCACCAGGACATCACCCAGCGATAAACAGCTGACACAAAGTGCCACTGTGTGGATGAGGATCACCCGTGGAGAGGTCACAGAAAAAGCGTTCAGCCATTAGACCATATTTATGGCCGGGCTACATTGCGGCCTCTGGCAGGAGCCAGAGTGGGGCTTCAAATAACGAAAAATTGCACCCCACAAAGGGATAACAAAATTTATAGAGAAATCATTGAATGAATATTCCATAATAAACGCATACTCCGGCACAATATGGGACACTATTTGTGTGAGTGTGTGTGCGAGTGTGTGTGTGAGTGTGTGTGCGAGTGTGTGTGTGAGTGTGTGTGTGTGTGTGTTATTGTAAAGCCCCACCTCCGCTATGGTCGGGACCCCAATATAACCTAGCGGTTGAACGGGGTTTCTGGGACTTATGCCCGGGGAATTTTCATTCGAATGGTGGCGCTTTGTGTGATTGTGTGTTTTATCGGTTGTTGTGCGGTCCTGGCGGGGTTGACTGTCAGTGTCAAAATTCCTTGTCAACCGGCATAATGTTGATCTCATCGCCAATATAGGCTAGGACTGTCTCCCCCTTAATGTTTTTTTTAAAACAAATCCTGCTGCCATAATGCCCGATTGTTTCTCTCTCTCTCTCTGTATGTGTGTGTGTGTGTGTGTGTGTGTGTTTGTGTGTGCGCGCGCTCCCCTCTTCGTTTGCTTTCAGATCCAAAGGTTTTGGGTTCAGATCTCGACGAAGCTGGACGTTTTTTTTTTTTTTTTTTTTTTGGTTTTGTTTAAAAAGTCTTTTGCTCCCAGACCGACCAAGCCTAACCTGGGTACCAGGTAAAGTTCTGGGAAGTAAAGGCCGTGAGCGTGATGTTGACCACATTTTCCACCGAGAGTCTACTGGTCTACAAAATACAGGTTTAGCCTTGTGTGCCAAGTACACTTGAACGCGCTGAAAAGAGTCATGTACTTTTTTTTTTTTTTTATCACCTTCGTTGTTCTCCTTAGTCACAGTTGAATGGATTCACTTCTTGATATCAGCTTGACTGCGGTCACCCTTAATTTCTCACATAGACTGGGGGCTGCGTGGTCTCGAGGCATGGTGTCCGCCTCAAGTGCCAGAGGTTCCTGGTTCAATTCCCGGCGAGTGCTGGGATTTTTCTTGTGGGCTTGGACTTCCAGTAATTCCCGCTGGTTTCTAGGTAGTCAGATCAGTCGCCCGTGTGCTTTGTTGCGCACATAAAATAATCCCTTGGCAGTTGGAAATAAAAAAGAATAGACTAAAGGCGCTGCCCGGGTAAAATTTGGAGTTGAACATTTACCCAAAGTATTTCAGGATCCTGTAGCTGGTGCTACAGAGCCTGTGCACTGTGCTGAGCTTCTTCGGACTCAGACTTGAGTTAGAAGGAGAACGGAGCACTTTTGGGTTACTACACGTCTGCCATGATGTTGATCCGTTGTACAAACCTTCCGTAGACCGATGAGTGGTCCATAAGAAGAATAAGTCCAGCACCGTATGCCTGGCCCTGTCAAAAGCCCCGTTAACTTTACCATTTCTCATCAACGTCGACCGGGTCGCCTCATGTAAAGCAAAGTAATGTTCCACCTCTCACTTCATTTCTCACCTAGTATGTTTCAGGGCCCTAATGTGGGAAAAACTATAGAACCCACAACCTCCCCAGAAGCATGTCGTAGGAGTCGACTAATTGAGGGCATGCTTCTAAGTCGAAGTACAACCGTCTGAGAGACAAGGAACCAAAGTCTGCATACGAGTAAAGCCATATTTGTAAAATGGATGTGCACGCAACACTCCGTTTCTGAAATAAGACTAAAGTCTGGAGGAGGACGAACAACCAGAACTTTCCGCCGGAGTTTACAGCAGGTGAACGCGAAAAAGTCGAAAAACTAATTTGTCTGTTCCAGATGTCCGTCTGGTCACGTGTTTTTCCCGTCAGTCACCGGGGACTTGGTTGAGAGGGTTGTGTGTTCTTGAACACTATCTGGGTCACCATCGATTGGTCTCTGGGTACTTGAGATATGGGTCATATACTTGGTAGCATTTCCAGTTTTTTCTTGTACTACTGCTGGATGATAGTTTAGTCTGTGCACACGTTCGACAGGCTCATCCATTCATACTCAAGTCATTACATCCATCAGTCAATTAAACATATTGCCATTTCTCTTATTATATCCCTCGGTTGGTTTTTGATCTCAGTAGTTCTTTAGTTCGGCCTAAGCCTGAGCAAGAACCTTCTTGCGTGACTGCATGTATGTCTGTTTGTTTAGTGTGTGAAATTTACAATTAGCTTGCTGTTTAATCTACTTACTTTAAATGTATTCATACTGACGTCTGAAGATTTAAAAAGAAAAGGAGGAAAGGAGGAGAAACAATGGAATATAAAAGGAGAAGAAAAAGAGAAAAAGAAGACCACATTACTAATAAAGGCTAGGATATTCTTTCCCTTGTTGTGGTCCCCCCTCCCTTCCCTTTTGCTTCCCACTTCGTTATAGGGAGCCACTGTAGTGCAGCGGCTAGACGCTTGCTTTCGGATCCAAAGGTCATTGGTTCAGGTGCTGAATGGAGGAGGAGGAGGAAGAAGAAGAAGAAGAAAAATCCATAATCACTGCCATGATTGACAACCGCATTACCCACTGTGCCACTGTTGCTCCCTGTGTGGAATAACGTATACAGGAAGTCTTCAATACAGAGCTCTGAACACCTCTGAAATTTCCCGCATTTGCTCTGGCTGAATTGTGCTGCAAGCCAACCAGGCATGACTAGGTTTATGAGTGTCTCAAGTACAGACTGAACTGAATCTCAGTGCTAAGCAACAAAAGATCCGGAAAGAAGCCGGCTAAACAAAGAACAGGAAGTCAGCATCACAGGATATTGTCTATAGCTGTAAAAGTATTCCCAAAACATTGAATATAATATATATCCACCAGTCAGTCATGCAATGAAACTTACCAATATACCT
>CAJHNH020000535.1:612050-625748 GCA_905116865.2 Candidula unifasciata | reverse complement strand
GCGTAGCGGTGGAAGAGGGGGGGGAGGGGGGTAATGATTTAAATTTTAAGAGAATTTAAAGAGTTTTACACGTGTTTTTCAATTTCTTTACCAATTTGTTATATTTTACAACGTACCTCCGCTTTTTTTTTTTTACGACTTATTTTGTTGAAATATTACACATCCCCTTTCAAGTACCAGTACAATAAAAAAAATGTCATGTATCTGTTTTCCCATGGGAGTAGACAGAGAGTCGTGAGCCAAAAGTTTTGGGTTTTCCGCATGGCTAGTGCTTCCCCACAGATGGTCAGGTTAGGATGTTATAATTGCACTTGCCGACAGAAGAAACGCCCCATAACCTTATCGGCGGTTCTTCACATCGAGAGCACTATGGTGTAACAGCCCAACCACAACACTATTACTGCTGCTTGCTACTTTAAGTGGGGTAAAGCAGTTACTGTGGACTTTAAAGCTCTCTCAGTAATAGTTTGGCCCCCAAATTCACCGAGCAACTCTTTCCCACATTGAAGTAGTGGGAGGCGAAAAAAAAACAACACTGAAAAGCAAATGAACACAGGAAAAAAACACATAATTAGGAAAAGAACGCCATTGTAAACAGCACAGCTTAAAATTCCAACACAGATGAAATAACTAAATCTAAATGGAAATAAATGAAAATCTATAAATTTCAGCGTACCCATGCAATCGGAAAGTTTAACAATGCAATCATAAGTATGCGAAATGGTCAAATTTAATTATCAAATGGTTTACCCATTTACTGTTTTTTTTTTTTTTTAATATTAAGGCAACATGGCTAGTGCTGTCACCACGACAGAGCAGATGAGGATATTATTTTAGTCCGGGGTTTAAAAAAAAAATTAACTACTGTGGATTCGAACCCAGGTCTACCGCACTTGAACCCAGTGTTCAACCATTCGACCAAGCAGGCACTTAATCGGAAAACAAAAAGAGAACACAACTATTAGACATATGTGTCCCTACCACTGTGTCGCGATTAAAACACAATTCAAAACCGCAGGCAATTGTTTTCTCGTAGACAGATACTCCAGATATCTTAATGAAATAGAAATCGCACGTGTCTAACACAGTTAATGAAGTTAATGTCGCAGTCACTGTCTCCCCCCGACGTCGAGATAGTCCTCGATTGCCCCCCCCCCCCCCCCCCCCCCCCCATCGAAGGTTGTTTGAAAAAAAAAAAAACAGAAAATAGAAATCGTGTTTAATATGGTTATTGTAGCAAATATAGAGATAGTCTTGTTTGCTGTAACACGACCTACTCTATGTATTAGTATTAGAGAAGGCGTTGGCTGCACGTATAACTCGCCGGCGAATGGTAAATACGGCGCATGCGCAATAACTAACGTGGCTATAATTAGAAATCACTAAAGTTATAAATATTAGTTGCGTATATTTTGGCATTAATTGTGGTCACCTATCTCTAACAGTGACAGGTTGAATTTCAAACCACGACGGTTCAAAATCCGGTATCGCAACAAATATATCCTGAAAATTTCAGCTAAATCGGTTCAGTAGTTTCCGAGTCTATAGGGGTGAAACAAACACACAAACATTGATTTTTATATATATAGATTAGTGTGTGTGTGTGTGTGTGTGTGTGTGTGAGAGAGAGAGTGTGTGTGTGTGTGTGTGTGTGTGTGTGTGTGTTGCATACCTGTAAAACAGAACTATTGAAATCGGCTTCTGCTCTATTATTTTTGAGACATACATTGCACATCTCAAACACACATACCATGCTCTGATTCACAAAACTTGACATCATCTGGTATTTGAACTGACAAACTTTGACCCCCGACTCTTCTCTGATTCAGCCTATTCAGCTGTATCAATCCATCGTGATTTCCTCTTGATTGGCCTACTTGCTTGTTTTTGAAATTTGGTTTACATACATTTCCAGGCCGCGGGCAAGAAACCTGGCTGATGGCTAAACAGATATTTTCTTTAATAAGATACCGAACACTTTAATTCGTTCTTGTATGTATCCTTTGATTTATACTTTTTTAATCTTTAGAGCGTTTTTAATCTTTAGTTAGCATATTGTAACCCTTAACCATGCACGGAAGCATTTTGTAATCCTTATCCTTGCACGGAAGCGAATTGTAACTCTTATCCATGGAAGGAAATACACACACACACTCACAAACACACACACTCACACACAATCACGCAATGCCAATAATTTTAATTTATTAACCTTAAAATTATTAAAATTTAAAAAAAAAATGTAAAATGCGTATCCTTTACAGGACGTAGCAGAACCAGACCCAGCAATTATTGGCTCTTGTGGTTTTTCTAGTAGAAAACTACAGTCAGCTCTCGGTACCACTGTCGAAACCAGCGCAAGACAAATCGTCTGCAGCAGGAATCGAACCTAGCACCCCGGCATTACGAGCCTCGTTCGCAACGCCTAATCCGCATACGTTGGCATGATGCTGACATGAAAAAAAAGCACCGTAATTTCCAGGTTGACGACCTCCTTATGTTGACCACCACCGGAAGTTGACTTAAGTTTCGAACGGTCACTACATATTCTGAATAGAAAACCTGTAAATGTTGACCACCGATGTGAGTTGTGTGTTGACCGCTTGGAATATGACACACAACAGTGATTTACTGCCAGATGTTTGTTGACCGCTTGGAATATGACAAACAATTGTCATTTACTCTGTAACTTGACCAGACGGGTATTAACTGTGTGTATGTGTACGTTCGTTCGCCGCGGTTAAAACACACAGTGGTCCGACATACCTCTGTTGATTCAGAGGCGTCACCGCAGAGAAAGCGGGGGGGGAAGGGGCTGAGGGTCTCAATAGTTATCGATGGGAGGGCAGGTACTCAAGAGATTTTTGTCTCGTTAAATTTAAAATAACAATAGTAGTAGTAGTAAGGATTATGATTAAAATGATAGAAGTAATGTACAAACAAGTGCTTAAAAGCGAACGTCTCTATAAGTATAGATAGCGAGTTGGGCCAGTTAGTCCCTGATAAATTGTGTGCGTAAGGGCGGGGACAACACCCCCCCCCCCCCCCAACACACACACAATCTTCTAAAACTGGGGTGGAGGACTCAGTGTGCATGAGCGCCCCTGTTTTGTAAATCCATTATTACAGAGGCCCGCCACAGAGCAAACAACTGGAGGATTAAGCCCTCCTGCAGATTTTTTGTTTGGGAAACTGAAAGGTTGGAAAGTGGGGGGGGGGGGGGGGTGGTGGGGGGGGGGAAAGGCCCTTGCGCATCTACTTTTTGTGATTTGGCTGTTTAGTTCCCTTACACAATTTTGTGGAAAGAATAAGATATAAAGTTCAAGACGCCCCTCCCTCTTTTTTTCCCCCCTCCCCCTTTCGCCCCTTTTCAGAAATAATGATTAAATCATAACACAACATATGTTGTTACTTCAATTTGATATTGTGGTTATTCTGATTTTATATGATACTGTATTCTCCAGTATAAGTTGCTTAAGAGGTATACTTACTCTCTGTACAGTAGGCCACATTCTGAATGTTGACTCAACTCCATAGGTCGAACGGTTTTCTACAGTCCCTTGGGTGTTTGCAATGGACACATTGCCTTGTTAGTTCTGCTGTGTGTGCCAGTATAACATTTTTTTCTCCTAATCAAGTGGATCCACTGTAGTGCATCCAGTTTTTATGCCATTATGTTTGGGGCCTTCTCGACAAAACACCTAGCTGAGATCTTCGCACAAAGTACGCATTATGTAGCTTTAGCGACGTTCTCCTGTGATCTCGGTGAATCAGACGGCGCAGTCTGTGGAAGGAACCCATGACCTTCAGCGTGCGAGGTAACCACTTAAGTTTAGAAACTCCCTACTCCACCCCTCAACATGAAGGCATTATCACCTCCGTCAGCACACAACAAAGAGACTGTCGATCTCATAACCGCGCTGACCTGAGGTAAAGGATAATTTTAAACCCAGGACAGTTATATTAGTATCCCAGTGTCTGCTCTGATACTTGAGGACATAAATATAACCAATGTGAATTCCTCCCTTCAAATTTCCTCCAACGTCAAACGGCTGAATATTACCTAATTGGCCACCCTCTGCTTGCTATCTGATCGTGTTTCCGCGTACATCGGCGCCTAATCTTATTGGGAGACCCCTTCTGTGGGACGTGTAGAGCCATCAATGGATGGGTGATTGACTGCATGACTGGATGAGTAAGTAGACAGACAAGCGTAGACAGTAACAATATACACTGGAAATATGAGGAGGTTGACAAACGAAACTATAGAGCATGAACGACATAGAAGGACATACAAGTAAACAGACAAAGGTAGACGAAAATAAGTAAATAGACAAGCAAATTGTAGACTTAGAGAGATGCGAGTTCATGAAAAAATAATAAATGTGTAAATCGACTAACTGGTAAGTAGGCGCTTAGTATTGTCAACTATATATATATATATATATATATATATATATATATATATATATATATATATATATATATATATATATATATATATGTGGTGTGTGTGTGTGTGTGTGTGTGTGTGTGTGTGTGTATGTGTGTGTGGTGGGGGGGGGGTGTTAACTGAGGTAAATATACTGTGACCTGAGTAAGACTTGGAGAGAGAATCTGAAGCCACTTGATGCACATCTTCTGTGGTCGAGTTTTCTTTAACTAGGCAAACACTGTAGTAACTGTGGGGTTGAATATAGACCACATCAGATACCTAGATATTTACAATAATTCTTTGCTGCCCGAACGAACCATCGGCAACTGCTGAAAAAGGTAACTTATACACCCCAGATTTTTTCTCCGAAAGACACCACTTGAGGTAGTTGTTTAGCCACGTTTCATTGGTATACCTTTCTGCAGGAAACACGTTTTTGAATTTCAAACCATTACTAAAATTTTTACAAAGACACAAACACAATTTATTGCCTGGCATATTTTGCTGTGTCTCGTCAGGTGCACACTACAGTAACAATGACATCAATGAAACAAATAAGTGAATCCTTTATAGCTGAAATACAATTTTAACAACGATTAAAACATACAGCGAAATATGCCAGGCAATAAATTGTGCAATCTTTTGTTTGTGTCTTTTTTGTTTAAATTTACAACGGTTAAACATTGCTTTCATTACTAAAATATGTGGAAGTTAACCAGACTTCCTCTGGTCGCCATGTTTAAGAACTGTGCCATCCTTTGGTCTGTCTAGTTAGACGTAAGCCTGTTTTATACTATTGTCAGATGTGGTTGCGATATTATGTTGTCCAGACTGCAACCTACTCTGTCTGCGTGTGTGTTCCTGCCTATCAGATTGTAGCATGAAGGACACATTATCTCAACTGGCCTTTAGGGGGAGACAATCTGTTAATAAGACACCTTAATGTCGGTATGGGTACTCTCCTTGTTATCTGTTTCCTAATGAGTGAATTTAATTCCAGCCGTTCTTGTGACACAGTTGTATCTTCACACCCCCCAAGAAATAGATGTGCGTAATTCGGACATAGTGTGTTATGGATATAGTTCGTAGCTCTCTTGAAGCGTACTCAAGAACAACGCCAGTGATGTAACAATTACACAGGAGTTTGTTTATTAACAATATTATCAAGTCAAACATAATGAATCATTTAATAACCAATAGTATAGGAACACTCCTTTATCTTTTTACTGGCTATTCGTATGTCTCTCTATGAGTTCCTTAATCACTCTCTTAACTAAACTCCAAGTTTAATATATATCTTCTAACGAAGCACAGATCTAGTTTTTACAACTGGTCTCTCAAGCGGCTCGCTGCCGACTGTCTCCACTGCTCTCTTCAGCCGCCCGCTATCCACTCACCTCCCCTCGCTTTCCCTCTCTTTCTCGCGTGGGTTCTCAATCACTCCCTGTCATCTGTCTCTGGTGGTCACGTTTGGATAAACGTATCTTCAGTTGGACACGTGCATCGCGTTGCTCTCGGGCACTCGTCGACCTCCCTCTCTGTCGTATGTTTTCACCCTTCAATGTCAGATGTCCATGGTTTTACCATGATAACCGCACTCAATTCAACTCTGGTCACCGTGCAGATGTTCTGTATTGCTGGTCAGGCCAGCTTTCTAATCACCCATTTCTGTCATGCCACACAGTGATGGATTAGTATGCCTTGATGGTGGTCTGAAATGTATGCTTTATTCATGTAACCCCTTTCTGCCTATATTTCATTACATTTCGCCCCCCACATTTTTTAAAAATTGTTTCCTATCTGCAATTTTATCTCTACAAACTACTTTAATTATACCCGCTACCTAACTAGACCTTATATGAACATCTAGCCACGTAATGAAAGCATACATCATAATATGTAACATAATAAAATTCATGTAGTATAAGGAAAACGGACATTCATACAATAACCAATAGTCATTAAATCGCAAGACATAAAATAAACGATATATCTCCCTTGTTGTATTGGAATAACAACACCAGATTCACTGGTCA
Organism: Candidula unifasciata; assembly: GCA_905116865.2. Lineage (NCBI taxonomy): Eukaryota > Metazoa > Mollusca > Gastropoda > Stylommatophora > Geomitridae > Candidula > Candidula unifasciata. The sequence continues at coordinate 619,277 of CAJHNH020000535.1, read as the reverse complement.
CCCTAATGAATGTGCGAAGTTGTCTGAAGTAGAAAGGAATATTAGTTGTACTCCCACATTATAAATTCAGACCTGATCATTGTTCATGCAAGGCGATGTCTCCATAATCACATCGACAACGGTTACTTTTAGGACGTATATCTCACGAGTAAGATTTAATGAACATCTATACGATAACTAGTGAGATAAAATAAAATAAACATTATATAAAATATTAATATATGTATATATATTTATATATAATATATATTATATATATATATATATATATATATACATACAACAAGAAATGACATGCCATGTATCCCCAGTTATCAATAACGTAAAACTCGAAAATGTCATCTCCCCAAGAAAGAAGGAAAATAGAATCTCTGACAAAGTCAACATAGTCTAAATAATGAAGTATAATATTTGCAGAGTATAGGAAATTCTTATACCGTTGGGTATATTAACTGGAGAGAATTTCTCAGAAACGAACCGTAGCTTTTCTTCAAGTCGAATGTGCAATGCTACCTCCTGTATTTAGAGTTATTTATCTACTGTGAGAGTCAACAGCGTTTATTGGCGCTTCCTTAAGAGGTTGCTTCCTCTGTTTAATGCATATCGCATCTTCTGTACTGAAATAGCCGGCGTGGATTTACTTACAAATCATGTCATGATTTGGATTGGCTTATCGCCAAGTACTTTTCTCACTGTGTACTTCAGTAAAGTCTGGTTAAACATGATAATCTTCTCTAATGACTCTAATCATTTATGTTTCTGGCACAATTTCTAAGAGAGTCTTTTTGGCGAGTAACTCTTTTAGCAAACATATAAAATGTAGGTTTTGTAATCTTTATCCACCACAGAACGTGTCGATTTTCATTTGTCGGGGATAGTACTATACAAATGTGAAACCTTCATCGGTCAAAAAAAAATGTAAATATTAAATGGTAAGGACAAAACAACAGGTATATATTTTAATATTCTCGGACAAATGACTTGTAGACACAACAACAGAATGTGTATAGTGAGCGCGTTACCTCTGTACACAGCAATAGAGCGTACGTAAATTATAACTAATATAACTAACTACGTGTTATTCACCCTACCATGCCACATTTATTGAACCATTTTACGAGCGATCCCATTTCAGTCAGTCATGGGGGCAAAAAAAAAAAAGGGGGGGGGGGGGGTTGTAATTAATGTATGGATTATTAGGGTATAAATTCAGTCTACCCCCTGATGATTCTGGCCTTCTAACTGTAGTGGATGCTAATTGTTCTAGTTCCATTTTTTCTTCTGTCTTATTAGTGATCTGTGTGTTTTCTTTTGTTACACGATTAGTGACTTTCTTACGATTAATGCCTTTCCGTCGTAAATAAAGAAAAGTTATAAGTCCCAGCAATATAGAGGTCATATACAATTTGTAATATCTACTAAGGTATTGTTCCCGTTACAAACTCGGCATACCTAATTTGTCCCTTTGTAATTAATCCAGCGTGTAGAAAATCATGCCCCTGCTGATTTATGTTCTCTATTTTTCAGCCTTTATGCCCATTAGACTCGATATAATATGAAAGACATTAAAGAATTGGTTATCTTCTACTGGTTCAGTTATAATATCTGTCATTTGTGTCTCGTCAGTCCTACAGCTTCTGCCGATTTCTACCGGTCCAGGTTCAGTATTACCACCTTTGCTTCTACAGACTCTTCCTTCAGTAGTATAGGAGGAGCCGCTCCAGGCGTACACGTCATCAAATCTGCTCCTCCGGGCTCCTCCGGGCTCCTCCGGGCTCCTCTCGGGCTCCTCCGGGTCGCCTCCGGGTGGACACCGGGTGGACACCGGATGGACCCTGGCCACCGGATGGACCCTGGCCACTGGAGCGTTGGGTGGACACTGGCTGCCTGGCCCCGGAAGTTCAAAGGGTCAATTATTTGTTTGTCCCAATAAGTTTTTTGTAGTTCTTTCTGTCTATCCCTGTCTGCCAACTGTAGTAATTACCCATCCCCGGTAACAAACAACATTGATTTTTTTTCTCCCTTTTTTTAAGCCAGTTCACATATATTGATGTATGAGATGACGCCCCCTCTAGTTATTACTATAAACATATTATTATCCTTTTTGTGGTCTTTTTCTCCTCTATACCCGCCTCTTTATCATTGTTTTGACGCCCGTTCTCCTCTATAACCGCACTTTTTTATCATTGTTGTGAGGCCCCTTTTTCTCTTTAACCCAAGCCCCTACGACTTTAGGGGAGAGCCGCCCCTAGATTTTTCGCCCTTCATATTGTGATATACGAAACCGGGTCTCAACTACACGTTGTTGTTGTTTCCGTTTGCTTTTCACCAATTGTTCACTAAGCAATGTCCAGTAGTATTCATAACGACTAGTTTCCGGTTTTTACCTTAATCCTCAACAAAACAATTCGACATCCGGTTCTTACGGAACCAAAAATAGTTGAATTCTACATCAATTCAATTGTTCACGACGCGATGTCCGGTATGGTCAAGGTTGGCGAATGCCAGACAATGATGTGAACTGGTGCGTGTTTATAGTAGAAGGGGAAATTTTAAGGGCGGTGAAAGGCGTGTGTGTGTGTTTTTTTTTTTCCATCAGCAACAAAAACAACATCATCATACAGGCCACGCTAAAGGCGCCTTGCGCATAGCTGCGTTTAGACCTAAGGTTTTTTTTTTTATCACCCTTTTATAACCACTATGTCTGTTTCTTGTTGATTTGGGCATATAGGGGTAGACACATATCTTTAATACCAGTCAACGTATCTTTTGCCTTTAAAAGTTGTTTTTATTCCTTAGTGTGATGGGTATATAGGGCTAGACACATATCTTTAATACTAGCCGGTACGTACCTCTTTTCCTTTACGAGTTTGTTTATTCCTTAGTGTGATGGGGTATTAGGGCTATGCACACATACTTTAATACTAGTCAAGACGTATATCTTTGTCTTTAAGAGTTGTTTTTATTTCTTAATGTCATGGGCACATAGGGCTTATATAACTGGACGAACAACCGGAACTTTCGCACCAGAGTTTTCATCTAGTGAACACGTGAAAGAAAAGAAGTGTGGCACCTAGGGCTTTAGAAAATGGGAAAGTTATTTTTATTAAACGCCCTCAAACAGTTGGGCACAGAATGCTAGATACAATATTTTAATAGACGCCCTAAAACAAGTTGGGCACAGAGGGCTAGATACAATATTTTATAGACCGCCCTAAAAACAAGGTTGAGGCACAGAGGGGCTAGATACAATATTTTATAGACGCCCTAAAACAAGTTGGGCACAAGAGGGCTAGATACAATAGTTTATAGACGCCCTAAAACACGGTTGGGCACAGAAGCCTACACGCGCCCTAGAAATAAGTTGGGCACATAGGGCTAGAATGAATTAATTTATAAACGCCCTAAAAACTATTGGGCATAGCGGGCTAGATGCAATATTTTATAAACGCCCCAAAACAAGTCAGTGCTATTAGTTGTGGTACTGTCAAGGGTTGGCTAAATGTGCTTGGGGTTATAGTGGGAGACTTCCCTGCTTAAACTTGTGAAAAAACCCGTATTCGAACAATACTCAAACTGAATCTCTTTAAACAAAACCAACAAATAATTAGGTCAGCAAGAGTATTAATCATCGTAGCAATCCGCTGTTATAAAAAACCGTGATTGTCAGTATTTTTTAATTTATCAGTCAAAAATCGCCACGAAGGTTGAAAAACTCGAGAGCCCTGAAAAAACAACATGTTCTTGTGAGAACGCATATCTTTTTACAGCCGGTAAGTGTTTAATTTAAAACGTGATCTGTGTGTGTGTAAGTTATTTTCACAGTCAAAGGCAGACTGTTGGCGTTCCCTGCTATTTCATAAAGAATAACAGCCGGTTTTTCTACCCAACAGGACATCACACAAGCGATAAACACCCAATGACACAAAGTGCCACCATGTGGATGAGGATTGCCGCGGAGAGGTCCCAGAAAACGCGTTCAGTCATTATGCACCAATTAAGGAAGGTGTACATTTTCTTTCGTTTCACAATACAGAGAATCTGTTATTTTTTTTTTTTTTTTTTTTTTTTTTTTTTTTTTTTTTCTTTTAATATGTTTATTGTTTTCAAAACAGCAGATACAAATTCTCTTTACAAAACAAAAGCAAAATCAATAAGGTGATGTGCGAACATGATGTTATGAAGCTTGTAACCGTCTTCTCAACCAAAAGTTCACAGAAATAGACATACGGAGTGAAGGCGAGAGGATCAGTAGGATTCGCGAGAAAAGCTGGGGCTTTTGGGTCTAGTCGCGGAAACGGTACATTCTCGCATGGAATAATGTTTTACAGGTTTTTAAGATATATGTATCCTTTACAAACAACAGAGTGAGTGGAAATGAGAGAATAAAAGACAAAAGGGAATAAGGATAGGAGAAAGAGGGCAGCGAAACAGAGTTAAGCGGACAAGGGAAACAACGGGAAGAAATGGAAATAGAAATTTTTTGCAGGGAAGAAGCAGCGTGGGATATAGTAAATGAATGTTCACTTTCGGCTATTAAAGTAAACATTATTACACAGAAAAACAAAACATTAATTACAACCTGAATAATGTAAAACAACATTATTTTGGAGGTCATATCAAATGTTACCGTAGAAGCCCATACGGGAGGAGGAACAACCCCCAATTAGGCCTCGACAGGGTAAGGGGAGACATGGAAAGGAAAATCAAAAAGTACAACGGAGGCACCACGTCGTGTCTGTACATTTGCCCTTTCACGGCAATGGTGTCAGATTAGCATAAAGTGGTGACTAGCAATAACATGTCAGAACGCAAGTGCAATTATATATATATAATATTTTTTTTTTTTTTCTTAGAAACTGGATATTACATTTCCATTTATTACAACGCAACAATGCTTGACAATGGACCAAGTTTTTACAGTTATGATATACTACTTTACGTCCCTTTTTCAGTACGTAATTTTTCTCTAGATTTGAAAGTCCCACCCTGGCTATTCTGCCAGGGTCGCAAAGCAATAGATAGCCCGGAACATTAATACTGGCCAATTGTCATCGAACGCGGTTTTTCTGGGGAAACAATCTTTTGAAAGTACACCCCCGACCTGATTCAAAGAACACAAACAGCACATTTACGCCTTTGGTCAATTGTGTGTAATGAGCATTTGACGTATTTTACCAAGACTTAGCTTTTCTTTGACGGAGTTTCTTTTAAATTATTAGAATTTTACCAGACAAATAATTATTTACATATTATAGAAAGTCGCAGATTCGTTTACTACAATTTTTTGTATAATAATAACAACATTATCTACGAATTCCCTTCCGAAATGTATGATCAACTGGCGACTTTTCAAAAAGCCTTCGACAGTACCATCGTCCAACACTCTGGAAAGTGCTTAACTCTAGGTTTCCCCCCAGCAAATATATCAACATACATAAAATCTTTTTATAATGAAACACGACTGTGTAAGAACGGAGTCCGCAATTTGACTGTTCCCCGGTGGACAACAGAGTGAATCCGGCTGTGTCCTATCGCCGATGCTTTTTGGTATAGCATCGCTGGGTTCATGCGCACAGTGCATAATAACGCAAATTTGCATACATGGGTTGAACAAATTCCTGGAAGACCTAGACTTCGCTGACGACATAGCACTCATAGGTTCAGAAAACACAAAGCCGTGGCAAGAAAAAATCAATCGACTCCAGAATTTCGCAGAACAAATTGGACTCCCAAATTAACACGCGCAAAAACAAAAAAATTCTAGACCTTACCAACAGTTCAGATTGATATCACGCGCTGAACAACACAAGCCTTGAAAAAGTCCACAGTTTTCACACTGATCTAGGGACCAAGATGGCATCGACAGGAGTCCCACACCAGAAATAATCATTTAGAATAGCACTGGCAGCTATTGCCTTTCAATAAAACTGATCATAACAAATCTAGAATCAAAGACACTTAGCAAACACTCAAGCAAAACTCAAGATACTTCAATTCTTTGTGTGATTCCAGTACCTAACCCTATGGATCGGAGAGTTGGAATTCAACGAAAACTCTAGACAAACCAAATTAGACGTTTTGAAATAAATGGCCTTAGCAATCTAAATTTCAAATGGTCAGATTTCCCGAACAATACACAAATCAGGTCCAAGATCCAGGCAAGAGGTATGTGTCTAATTTTATACGAAAACCGCCGCTGGAACTATGTCGGCCACGTCCTTATAATGGCTAAATTCAAGACGTCTTACCAAGCCCTCATTTGGACACCAAAGGGGAAAAGAGTCTCGTGGAAGACCAAGGAACCCTACGTAGAACATCATCATGGCAGGCTCGCTCATGGGCCACTCAAACATCCAAGACCTACAACGGATTGCAACGGACCGCCGTGCATGGAGAGTCACGACCTCTGCCCTATGTGCCGCACTCGACACAAGAGGAAAGACTAACTAACTAATAACAACATCGCGATTGGTAATAAAAATAGCTAGAAAAAAACTCGTTTAACAGTAAAAAAGAAGAGTCCTTTCCCTTAGTATTTGGGGACTACAATTATCGCCCTGGATAAATCTCGGACAAAAACATTTGGAGAGTGTTGACGGAACCGTGTTTTATAAGTTTAATTCATTTTAAAAGAGAGGTAAAATGAACGAGTATGACAAAGTCTGTGTGTATCCGCCCCTGTGTGATGTGTGGTTTTTCTCTAGGCAAATTTACAGCCAGTAGTTTGCCGTTGTTCCTGGACGGTCGGCTTTCTTGATACCACTGTCGAAACCAACGCAAGGCCCGTGGCCCGCAGCTGGAATCGAACCTGACATCCCGGCATTACGAAGCGTTCGTAATAGACTTAGCCACAGAGCCGAATCATTCCAGTAAAGACCTGTAAAAATATTATTTAATGTTTTTCTCCCCTTTACTAATTACTTTTGGTTTTCAAAGCAAAGCAAAGTACCCTTTACGGGTCACAGACCACAGCTAGATCTAAATTAAGTTCACTAAAGCCTTAAAACTGTTTAGGGTATGCTTTTATTCTTTTCCTTTTTTACTTAGGACTACATTTTGTTTTATTTTTTCCTCTTTATTTCAGATCACTTGTCCTGCTTTTGCTGCTGCCGTCAGATCACGTGTTTGGTATTGTCCTGCCTGTATGCTAGTTTACCAGTGTTACCAATAGTAAGTTATGTCCGTGGCTGTTAACTTGGTTTTTTATTTTTTGTTGTTTATTTT
>CAJHNH020000535.1:572500-609317 GCA_905116865.2 Candidula unifasciata | reverse complement strand
CGGTTTGCTGCGATGGAGTCAAACTGAGACGTTTACTCGTATCCTCGTATCTTGAGTTTAGTTTGCTAGGTTTTCAGTTTATGTTTTTCTTCAGTTGATGCTATGTGGCGCTGATCAACATGTTGTCTGTGTCTTTCTGTCTCCAGTATTTCTTTATATCGTTTACGTCGTGTCGTCTTGGTCCACTTGCTTGTGTCTCATGTATTGTACCAGTCATGTCTGATTCACGGTATCCGTCTTCCAGGCTATGACGCCGAATTATCTTCCAACATTTCATGTTGTCATGACGCACCAAAGTGTGAACCTAGTTAAAGTATGATTTTTGTATTAACCTGCCTCTCTTTTCTGTTTCTTTTTTTCTATCAGGTGTCCTGATACCAGACTGAAGGCAATACTGAACCTTGTAAACCTGAGCCACACGAGGCAGTCACACTTCAGATAACCAGAAACTGTTTTACATCAACTTCAGATGACCAGAAACAACTGTTCACTGACTTCAAACAAACGACTTTAGAAAAATCAGAAGTTGTTTCACGTCAAAGTACGTAAATACATCAGATACTTGTTAACGCTTGTTCGCATCTTCAAATGCCCTAGTTGACAGTATTTAATTTGAGGCTGATTATATATTACTGAGTGCTTGGTACAATATGTTGACGAAACAGCACAGAAACTGAATGCACTAAACATATTCTTTAAAGCATACAGCAGTTGCTCAAGTAACTTTATGTGTAGTAAAAATAGAAGTCAATTTCCTCGCAAGATGAAGCAGTAACATAATGTTCTGATGGGAAACAGGATCTATTGTGATTAGCTTTTCTGCATATGTCATAAACATTTGAAGAAATGCAAGTTAATATTCAGCAGACTCTGCAGAAAATAAATAGATATATTAAGCCAGACCTAATTGCAGACACAATTCCAACTCTATGGAAAAGGAACATAAATGTGAAAACGGACCCAGCAGTGAAAGAGAACAAGTGACTATCGTGGGCTGGGAATCACTGCCGGCTCGTGGTAACAACAGATCAATCAGGGCCGCGGTGGAAGCGGTCCAGAAATGGCCCGAACGTAGTGCCATATCAGATCAGTACGCGTGCAGTTCGAACCCGCCAAACTACCAGGATGAACACAATTCGCCGAGCCCTCCGATAAACGCGGCTGAGTTAGAGTGCACAAAATGTGAACCGGCTGGAGTCCACGAGAAAAAATGTGAAATATTTCAACCAACAGGTTCTGTGTTGAAACATTCTTCCGTTTCTGCACGGTTAGTTGGAGTAAGTCATTCAGGTTTTGGCACGTTCGAGAAAGTTGTGTGTGATTCTGTGAGGACTGAAGGAAGTAATCTATCAGATGATAAACATGTAAGATATTCCGGCTCATTACACGCGCAGGATGCCTCCAGCGACAACAGTAAATATGCCGGTTTACTTGCTTCCTCGGGGAATTCTGAAAGTATTTTTAGATCATATGTCATAAACCATAATGTTTCTTCGAAAGAGGTCGCTTCTGGATGTTTCCCGGCATGTAGCAGTGGTGAGTCGAAGGGCCGGAGCCATTGTCTAGTGGAGATACTCTCTACGAAACATTTCGGAAGTTGTTCTCAAAGTGAAAGAAGTGCTAGTAATTGTTGTGATAATGTGAACACTGATATTCCTTGTGATTATTGTAGCTCTATAGTTTCCAGTGGATTATCAGATCCTGCAGGCACATCGGACCAGCAGCAGCAGACTCTCACAACTAGACATGTTTGTCATGTGAATGTTTTAAGTCCTACAGTCTCACAAGCTAGAACTGGACTGAGCCCCTGTAAAATCTTGCCTTCAGATGACTCAGGTAAGTCTTTTTTTTTTTTAAATATATGTCTATGGAATACTAACTGTGTAAGTGTGTTTGTCGTTAATACATGTTAGATTATTAAACTCGATCTTCTTTCTCTCTCTCTCTCTCTCTCTCTCTCTCTCTCTCTCTCTCTCTCTCTCTCCCTCTCTCTCCCCCTCTCCCCGCTCTCCCCTATATCTCAGCTTATTGAAGGAGAGAACTTTCGTGTTCCAGTGGACGCCATAATGACAGTAACCTACCCCAAATCTGTCGGATCAACATCGTGACACACGGGTAGTAAACCATAAGTGCTCCCTTCTTCTTCCAACTAAAGTCAGAGTCCGAAGAAGCTCAGCACAGCGCACAGGCTCTGTAGCACCGGCGAGGTGCCTAGGCAGCGCCGTTAGGCTACTCTTTTCGACGTCCAACTGCCAAGAGATTCTTTTTTTACGTACGCAACAATGCAAACGGGCGTCCGATCTCACCACCCAGAGACCAGGGGGAATTACTAGAAGTCCAAGTCCCTTACCGGGGATTAAACCCGAAACCTCTATCACTCGAGGCGGACACCATGCCTCGAGACCACGCAGCCACCTTAGCTAAGGATATGTTTAAAATGCCCAAACCCCTACCCAGCCCCCCCCCCCCCCCCCGCACCCCTCCCAAAAAAAACCTCCATATGTGCCCAAACAAACCAAAATTCCTCGTAAAGTCACAATACTGGGGCAAATCAGAGACTTGACTTTTTATGTTTTCATAAACAATATAACCAAACACATTGTATAATTGTTAAAATAATACAAACAGTGCAATCACTTTTTATAGCTGTTTTATTTAATAAATTCAGTACTAAACAAGTTCCATTGGCGTTGGATAGGAAACACGTTGAGAAAACCTGAGAACAATATAAATAGAATGTCTTTGCACCGGAACTCACAGGGACATTTAAATAAAATTAAAAAAAAAAGCACACAGCCACCCACGGAGAAGCCAGCTAGAGAGTGAAGTTAAAAAAAAAGATGGAGATGACACGAGGAGAGTTGCACGCGATAGTGTAGGGTAGAACGACTTGGCGAGAATTTGGTGATGGCCTATGCTCCATTGGGGGTTAGAATGCAGAAGAAGAATCATCTTTGATTGGCACCTTTCCGTCTTTCCAGACGACAGTATTTTACTGCGCTATGAGGAAGCATGAGACACACAGCCCATGGCGATGGCGAGTGTGACTAGCAAGACCCGCCCGTGTCAAGAAAAGTCTTCCATGATAGCATGGGATTTTAGAACCATTGTTGTCAACAATTGTGTTTAATTCGTTTCTTTTCAGACGCTCAGCTCTCATCCTTTCTGCAATTATTTCTTCCTTCACTCTCATTCCCTTCCTGATATGCCCACACAACACGGTCCATAGCATTTTGTTTCCATGAGTCAACCCTAATACCTGTATCATTCATGTCCCGCTTGCACACATCTTTATACAGTAGTAGAGATCCGCCTCGACATCTTCTTCCTGTCTTTAATTCACCATAAAGGATGTCCTTAGGGACTCTGCCATCCTCCATTCCCCAGGTGTGACCCAGCCACCTGAGCCTTCATAGACAGCATGAAAACGACTATTGTAGTACCTGCTCTTTCCAGTTGCAAGTGCAATAATTGTTAGGTTAATACAAACAGTGCAATCTAACATCTTTTATAATTGTTCGCTAAATACGAAAATTGCAATCTAACACGTTTTACAAGTGTTAGATTATTAGAAATAGTCTAACAGTTTTATCATTGTTAGATTAATACAGACAGCGCAACTTCATACGTTTTTTTTGGAACTGTTTTTTTATCATAAACAGTATATTCTCCCAACAAGAAGGACCACAATGAGGAATAACACAATTATAAATGATGCACAGATGGTGTCATAAAGAACTTCATTCATACATTTTAAATGACTAGAGATATTTTATTAAATAGCATTCAAAGTTTACAGTTAAGCACCAGCAAGGAAATGAAAGTCAAATTTCTGAGAACATGCATCTTTACTGTAGCAACACACGAATGTGAGTGCTCGACTATCTTCAAGAAACAAATAAGAGCTTTTGAGCTGAAATGCCATAGAAAAAATATTACAATACTGTCGTATGGCAGTTTTGTCGCGCACCTTTACTTACGGAATATTTTCACAAATCCCTCAGGTGCTCTGAGACAGGAGTGTTTTGAATGGTGGCTCTCGTTCGTCTAGAATCCTAACCCTCGGTTAAAACTTTCCATTCAACCTGTCTCAGGGATGAGGTGACTCGAGCTCTGACTCCACAGGGTTATTATGAACACTTGGGTACCTCTCGGCCAGACGTCCTCATCACTATTTTGCCCCCAGACTGGTTAACAACGAAACACAGTCAAACAAGTAAACAACAGTGAATATGACAAGCCAATCACAAACTGGATCCCGCTCAGACAGGCTACGACAGCACACAGAAGCACTGAAGACCAGGTAGCATACTTAAACAGGAAATAGAAAAATGGCTTCCAGGAAAAGAAGAAAACCCTCACAGTCTTTTTTGATATGTCCAAGGCCTTTGACAAAGTTATGGACGGATTGGCTTGATGCAAACGAAGCACAGCTGACATAGTGGAGTAAGAGGCAGAATGTACAAAGGCCCATTTTGGAACAAGACTTTCCTATCGCACACAGGCGGGGCATACTGTGAAACTAGTATGAAGTTTAGTCCCGAGATTCAAGCTGCTGAGAGCAGGAGTACCACAGGGTAGTGTAGTCTCCGCAGTCCTTTTTCCTGATTTACATCAACGACCCCTACCGTCAAACTTTTACCCAGTACATGTATCACATTCTACATGCAGATGACCTGGCTGTGGGTACACCTCTGAGTAATTGGACATGCTATATCAAAACTCCAGGAAAGTGTGAATAGTGTCGAAACTGGGCAACAAATGGGGCCTGAGTAAACAAGAACAAAACTAGTCGAGCAACACTCTTCTCATTGTCTACAAAGGAGGAAATAGTTTACATTAAATATTCAACAGGGTGATGCTGGTCCACGCTCCAATACTCACAACCTTCCTGGAGTCACGCTTGACAGTCGTCTGACATCATGGAAAACATCCCATACTAGAAACTAACAAAAAAAAAGCCTATGAAAGAAAACAAGGTGTGATGAAACGAAGAATTGGCAGGCACACACTTGGGGAGCAGACAGTTTGTATCTGAAGCAGGTATACACGGCCACCAGTCAGACCAAGTCTCGAATACGCATCATCGTCAATGGATAACGCAGCAGCCCATTCCAACTAAACAGATACTAGACAAAACCAAAATAGAAGTATTGCGTGAAATTTCTGGGAGCCAAAATCGATTACAACCTATTGTAGAAATGGAAAAGGCAGCCAACATCATCCCCTTAGAAGAAAAAGAAGAAGTGACAAAAGCAAATTCGACAATGCTGAAAAAATGTAGAGGAATATTTTAAACCACCCATTAAACGCCTAAAATTGGCAGCCAGGACCAAAAACAGAATAAAGCGCAAAAGCTACTAAACTATATCTAACGTCGGAATTTGGAAAGGTCATTCATAGTCACTACTTAACCAACAATGTACACCTGGGGAGCTGTCTTTCGATCTCTGGACCCAAATTATTGACACTGCAATGTGTCAACATCCATCCCGAACCTGGGAAACAAAGATGCTGAGCCCGCTTTAGTGAAGAAAGCACACTCACATAGAACACGAACAACATGTTCCCACAGGACAGCTCGTGACAAAGAATCTTACAAATGCATCAGCAAAAGAAGCAGCAACTACGAAATGGTGGGGCAGGTTGTCTACATAAAACCACTTCCAGATGCCACTACCTGTGTCCCTATTCAGGACCCACCGTTGCGTTACTTGCTATAACCACAAGGCAGAACTCTCAGCTCTATTGATGCAGCACAGTATATGACACAATCTGCAAATCACACGCAGGCAGGATAGTTTTCTCACTGGAACTCAACTACGTCAGCTGTATACAGGCCCCTGAGTCCCGAAACCTACCGACTAGCACACTACAAAAGTATGGGCACAAGGAACTTGTATGTGTCAAAAGGCAGAAACTTCACTTGCAGTGGATTCCGTCTCACTGTGGCATCAAAGGCAATGAAAGCGCAGATGCTTTAGCCATGAAGGCAGTAACAACGTTACAGCCTCCTAGCCACTATATGCTTTCCAGAAGTGACAAAAAAGCTCTCATTTAGAGAAAATCAAGAAACAGACTGGAAAAACAACACTGGTTATGACTACGGAATCAGCGATTTTCTGAGGCACGTTAACATAACAGACCAAGTCACAGTTATGCTTACGCACTGGACACTGCAGACTCAATTAAACACTCATATAAAATTAGGTATGAGCCAAGTGCAGCTCTCAGCCAGTGTCTTCGTCGTAATCGAACAGACTCCAGTCCGATGTCCTGCAAGACTGTCTCTCCTGGCGGAGCTGCGAACATGACATATGGGCAACACCCAGTAGAACCTGGACGGAACTAAGCTTTGGGTAAACCTAAGAGACTAATGAAAAGACATCCCAGTTTATGACCCACAGTGGATTATGCGCATGACCAGAGATCGCTGAAGAAGAAGAAGAATACGACATTAAATTCCAATAAGACGAAACTTTTCTAAGAACAAGAAGACTGATGAACTAAAACTTCAATGTAATAAATTGACTATAACAAGGCAGACGAAACGTAGCATGAAGAATCAACTAAAAGAATGCTGAATTCTTTAAAGAACAATGCGAGAGAAAGAGTCTTCTTCCTAATCTACGTCTCTTTCCGTTATCATCACAGCTGAGGAGTAGGACAGATTACAAAGGCCCATTTGGAATCAAGCTACCTCTGAATGTCGCTCTGACTTATCTGTTTAGATCTTGTAGCTCCTCAGGATGCCGGAATGGAGTTTCAGACCACCTCACTTCGTAGAACGACTACACAAGAACGATGTGGCTTCTGTAATTGATCAAGGAGGATCAACTCGAGATCGGAAGATGTCGACTCTAGTATCGTCTGCCCACTCAGCAACAGCAATTCACCCTACGTCAATAGCTTCTTGGGTGGTGGTAGGTGGAAGCACTCGGTTAGACCACGGAATCGTTTGGATCTTTTCAGAAATCCATGATAAATGGAAAGAGAATAAAAGAATCTTGTCTTTTAACGGTCAAGTGGCAACACAACAGAGAAGCTTCTGCCTCATAGACCGGACCATAGAGAAGTGACGCATAAAAAATAAGGTCCCCAACTACAAGCAGTGGTGTAAGAATCCTGCTCACGTATGCGGTGAAGTTCGTCAGACAATTTATTTTAAAATAGGCGTAGGAGAAAATGTGTGCCTAACGTGTAAATCGACACTAAAAGCCTAAAAGAATCAATCATCAGAGTGGATTGTGGGATTTTTCTTATCTGGACTCCCCCACAACAAACGAACTATATAACTACGGTCGGCCTAACCTATATCATAGTTACAATGACGATTTTGGGGGTGTTCAGACTGTGGACCCGCCGAATGTGGTAGGTGTGTGGATTCTGTCATGCGCAAATACCATGGACAGAGAATACGAGAAATATTGGCATTGTAAAATGCATCGCAAAAGTTTCTAACTCGTGAACGATTGGCAGGTAAACAGCATCTTGTCTGGGAAACTAAAATATTTGACCACATCAAGCGTCACTGCGGATTAGACAAATAAAAACAAATGGTATAGTAACAGGAAAGGAGTACGGGCCGACCAACACGAAAATGGGCACAGTGTATAAATGACAACTTGGGTAGGAAGGTGTACTAGGCATAAAAGCTGAGCGATACAGTTTCTTTCATGACGAGAGCGACGTTCTGCAAAGGGCCTGCTGCATGATGACGAAAGACATCACTAAAATTGTCAAGGAAAGATATAAACCTGAACGAAAAGTTTATCAGCGAGCTTCACAATATAACAAACACAAACAAAATATGGTTGTTGCGACTATAGAGCACATACATAAAGTAGACAATACTACACAAGTGCACAATATCCCTTATCTTCGTATCTCGATGTGGTCTATGTCGAGCAAGTAGACTGGCGGGACACGTGGGAACATGAAAATAAATAGCCCGGGGAAAGCCAGGACCGGAACTCTAGGGTAAAATAAAACTATGTAGGCAGTTCAGTCACCTAGGGTTTTAGATGAAGCTGTGTTGGCAGTTTAGTCTGCTGGGCGCCAGAGTTCCCAAAGTATATCTATACAAAGCAGTTTTCAAGAGACTCACGAACTCTGTCGCGGGAGTGGCTTAGATTTAATGGCTGTCACTTCCTTGTCGTAGACACCTTGGTGGTCCTAGGAATTGAAATACAGTGGTACTGGTTTCAGAATCTGTACATCCTGCCAGTCAGTCGTAAACCCGTTTCACCGATGTATTACACCCCACATCACTAAAATTGGTGTCATCTTCTGCTGTCTCATGGTGTAAGTTGGCGATGTCTGAATATTAAAGGCATAAAAAGTAACATCAAACTCATTTAAAACATTTGGCTTTGGACCTATTGTTTTTGTAGTTCAAACGACATTCGATGAGCTTTGTGGTTTATGGGCTCCATGCCTCGACATGAGCGATGTGGTTTATGGGCTCCATGCCTCGACATGAGCGATGTGGTTTATGGACGCCATGCCTTGACATGAGCGATGATGGACGCCATGCCTGGTGAGCGATGTGGTTTATGGATGCCTCGCCATGCCTTGACATGAGCGATGTGGTTTATGGACGCCATGCCTCGACATGAGCGATGTGGTTTATGGACGCCATGCCTTGACATGAGCGATGTGGTTTATGGACGCCATGACATGAGCGATGTGGGTTTATGGACTCCATGCCTTGACATGAGCGATGTGGTTTATGGACGCCATGCCTTGACATGACATGAGCGATGTGTGGTTTATGGACGCCATGCCTCGACATGAGCGATGTGGTTTATGGACGCCATGCCTCGACATGAGCGATGTGGTTTATGGACGCCATGCCTTGACATGAGCGATGTGGTTTATGGACGCCATGCCTTGACATGAGCGATGTGGTTTATGGACTCCATGCGCATTGACATGAGCGATGGTGGTTTATGGGACGCCATGCCTTGACATGAGCGATGTGGTTTATGGACGCCATGCCTTGACATGAGCGATGTGGTTTATGGACGCCATGCCTTGACATGAGCGATGTGGTTTATGGACGCCATGCCTTGACATGAGCGATGTGGTTTATGGACGCCATGCCTTGACATGAGCGATGTGGTTTATGGACGTCCATGCCTTTGACATGAGCGATGTGGTTTATGGACGCCATGCTTTGACATGAGCGATGTGGTTTATGGACGCCATGCCTTGACATGAGCGATGTGGTTTATGGACGCCATGCCTTGACATGAGCGATGTGGTTTATGGACGCCATGCCTTGACATGAGCGATGTGGTTTATGGACTCCATGCCTTGACATGAGCGATGTGGTTTATGGACTCCATGCCTCGACATGAGCGATGTGGTTTATGGACGCCATGCCTTGACATGAGCGATGTGGTTTATGGACGCCATGCCTTGACATGAGCGATGTGGTTTATGGGCTCCATGCCTTGACATGAGCGATGTGGTTTATGGGCTCCATGACTCGACATGAGCAATGTGGTTTATGGACTCCATGCCTTGACATGAGCGATGTGGTTTATGGACGCCATGCCTTGACATGAGCGATGTGGTTTATGGACGCCATGCCTTGACATGAGCGATGTGGTTTATGGACGCCATGCCTTGACATGAGCGATGTGGTTTATGGACGCCATGCCTCGACATGAGCGATGTGGTTTATGGACGCCATGCCTTGACATGATCGATGTGGTTTATGGACGCCATGCCTTGACATGAGCGATGTGGTTTATGGACGCCATGCCTTGACATGAGCGATGTGGTTTATGGACGCCATGCCTTGACATGAGCGATGTGGTTTATGGACGCCATGCCTTGACATGAGCGATGTGGTTTATGGACGCCATGCTTTGACATGAGCGATGTGGTTTATGGACGCCATGCCTTGACATAAGCGATGTGGTTTATGGACGCCATGCTTTGACATGAGCGATGTGGTTTATGGACGCCATGCCTTGACATGAGCGATGTGGTTTATGGGCTCCATGCCTTGACATGAGCGATGTGGTTTATGGACTCCAGGCCTCGACATGAGCGATGTGGTTTATGGACTCCAGGCCTCGACATGAGCGATGTGGTTTATGGACGCCATGCCTTGACATGAGCGATGTGGTTTTTGGACTCCATGCCTCGACATGAGCGATGTGGTTTATGGACTCCAGGCCTCGACATGAGCGATGTGGTTTATGGACGCCATGCCTCGACATGAGCGATGTGGTTTATAGACTCCATGCCTCGACATGAGCGATGTGGTTTATGGGCTCCATGCCTCGACATGAGCGATGTGGTTTATGGACGTCATGCCTCGACATGAGCGATGTGGTTTATAGACGCCATGCCTTGACATGAGCGATATGGTTTATAGACGCCATGCCTCGACATGAGCGATGTGGTTTATGGGCTCCATGCCTTGACATGAGCGATGTGGTTTATGGACGCCATGCCTCGACATGAGCGATGTGGTTTATAGACTCCATGCCTCGACATGAGCGATATGGTTTATGGACGCTATGCCTCGACATGAGCGATGTGGTCTATAGACTCCATGCCTCGACATGAGAGATGTGGCCAACTTCACGACGACTGCATTTACTTTTCAGGATGTTTTCTAGTGCCCAATTAAGGCTGTGCCAACCTGGAAGCTGAGGTCATTTATACAATATACTATTTAAAAAACACACACATGCTGATTTCAACCCAAGTCCCTAGGATCGGCGGGCAAGCTTCTGGCCACTGCTCTACCGTGGCTGCCACATGTATAGGCAGGCGTACAAAACATGTTTTTGTTGTTCTGACTCATGGTTTGAAATATAATCCAAGGGACCAATGATTATTTTTGTGGAAAGATAGGTTTAGAGATAATGACATGATAAATATCCTAAGTAGCACTCCGTGAATTAATGTGTGGACAAGCATTCAGTGAAGTGGTTAAGGCGTCTTCAGTGAATGAATATTTACCAACTGGGGAACACAAACCGAGGAACAGGTAACATCCAAGGTACACCTAACAAACACATATACAGCCTAACCAGTGCAGCAAGCAGGACATTATCACGCGAGATTAAAGCGTTTCTTAATCCTATCCGTAGCTGAAGTGTTGAAAAGAAGGGAAACAGAAAGGACTTTTCAACGTTGAGGCGAAATAATATTTCGTTGTGTATCCTTTACAGGACGTTGCAGAACTAACACCAGCATTTTTTTTCCCCGGCTGTTGTGTGTTTTCTAGGCAAATTTACGTCCAGTAGTTTGCCGTTGCTGTTTGGAGGGTCAACTTCTCGATACCACCGTCAAAACTAACGCAAGGCATAAGGTCTGCAGCTGGGATCAAACCCGAACCAGATCAAAGAAACCTTCAAGTCAACTAGCAAAAACATATTAGAAACCAGGAAACAACATCACAAAGAATGGATAAGCAGTCAAACCTTGGACTATATTGCCAAGCGAAAAAGAATAAAGAGCCTCATAAATCACACTAAATCAGAACGTCAGAAAGACAAACTAATGTTAGAATATAGCGAACTAAATAAAATGACAAAGAAAAGTGCCAGAGCTGACAAAAGAAGATTTATGGAAAATCTAGCAGAAACAACAGAAAATGCTGCTTAAGCACATGATCTACAAACCCTACACAAAATTACTCAGCAAAATTGCGGAAGCAGAAACAATTATCACAGCATACCCATCAGAGATAACCAAGGCAGACTGCTCACCACAGAACAAAAACAAGACATGCAGTGGACTAAACACTTCTCCGACCTCTTGAACAGATCTGATCCTGAAAATCCCCCAGATATTCAACCAGCCTCTCAGGACATTGACATTATTACTGAACCACCAAGCAAACAAGAAATCCTTAAAGCTATCCACACTTTAAAGAACAACAAAGCACCAGGCAAAGACGAACTGCCAGCAGAACTTCTCAAAGTAGATCTCAACACAACTGCTAGCATTCTAGAACCATTGTTCAAGGATATTTAGGTTAAAGAAGTGTTGCCCGATGACTGGACTGAAGGGAAAATAGTCCAAATCCCCCAAAAAGGATACTTAACAGACTGCAATAATTGGAGGGGAATTACTCTACTCTCAGTACCAAGCATAATATTTTGTAAAATCATCATAATGCGGCTTGAAAAAGGAGTAGATAAATGCCTACGAGTAGAACAAGCAGGATTTAGAAAGGGCAGAGGAACAACTGAACACATCTTCGCCATACGTAATATTTTAGAACAATGCAATGAATGGCAGAGAAGTATATATATAAATTTTGTGGACTATAAAAAATTACAATACATCTTTCCCAGTAAAGACAGGTGTAAGACAGGGATGTGTTATTTCATCTCTCCTCTTCAACCTTGTGATTGATTGGATACTAAAGAACACAGTAGACAGGACATTGAGAGGCATACGATGGACTCCACTCACCATGCTTGAGGACCTTGATTTTTGCAGATGATATAGCACTCCTATCACATAAACATGGCCATATACAAGAAAAAAGTAACAGACTAAACAGCACGGCAGAAATGGTGGGACTGAGAATAAATACAAAGAAAACTAAGATCATGTCAAGCAGTCCAAACCAACAACCAGTGACCATAACTAACCAAACTCTTACAAATGTAGAACATTTCACATATCTTGGCAGTGTGGTGTCCCTGCCGGGAGGGACCGAAAAGGACATACAGTCACGTCTGAACAAAGCTAGAGCTGCTTTTGGAAGGATGAGGCAAATCTGGAAATCCAACAATTACTGCAGAGGAACGAAACTCCGACTGTACAAGAGCATCATTTTGCCAGTTCTTCTTTATAGAACGGAATGCTGCAGAATGACCAAAAAGGATGCACACAAGCTGTCCACCTTCCACCACACATGTCTACGTAGAATTATCAAAATTTTCTGGCCAGATACAATCTCAAACACTCAACTACTTCAAGTCACAAACCAAGAAACCTTAGACAGTATGATAACCAAGAGAAGATGGAAATGTCTTGGCCACGTTATGAGAATGAATCCTGATATACCCGCCAAAACAGCTCTCACATGGACACCAGAGGGAAAGAGAAAACAGGGGCGCCCAAAAACAACATGGAGACGAACGATGGAAAGTGACCTGAGTGCGGCATCTTTGACATGGAAAACTGCACTGAAGATTGCACAGGACAGGAAGGTATGGACAGTCCTCTCTGAAGCCTCATGTGCCACTAGGCTTAACGAGAACTGATGATGATGATCAAACCCGGCACCCCGGCATTATGAAGCAACTAAATAAAAGACTAGACCGTATATCTCTGGTTGGGTCACCAAATATACCTACTCGCCCCTTTCATCTGGCAAACTTCTGAGCATGTGTATCATGATCAATCTGATATGGTTAAATACAATCTTGTTTAAGCTGAACTTGATGGAATCATTACTGCTCGAAACTTGTTTCTTTATTCTTCAAAGCCACACCGAGGCGAGCTTTTCCTATAGCTATAGGCAGTGGCAGACTGGTGGTACCCGGTGCGGAAAGTTTCCTATCTCAACCCTTCCCCCCAACCCCCCCCCCCCCCCCCCATTTTCATTTTTCAAGTGTATACATTAATAAAAAAATCTGAGCAACAGTTGGTTTTGTCCTTTTGTCACAACCCCCCCCCCCCCCCCCATATTTGTTTATTTAAAAAAAAAACATATTTTTGCCATTTTGTCACACCCCCACAGTGACACCATGGGCGCCCCGCCCCCTCCTTCGCCATTGGCCAAAGGAGTCCAAAATCGATCCAGCATAAAAATAAGTATCAGGAATTGCCATGGGAATAAAAGGCGGCCGGCATGGTGTTGACTACGTTAATCGTCAGGGGACTAACAGTTTTCTAGTGGCTAACCAGCGGTCCAGATTTTCCCCCTAAGACTTTCCCAGTAACTCATTTTATCTGAGGGTGTCCAGTGAGTTTAAAAGCAATCACATCTTTCACATACACACTTTCCTAACACGGAGGATCACATAGAAGTGAAATGAAGTTTAACATAGTTCTTGATTCAGAATATTGTATTATGGACAATGAATGAATGAGATTCAACCCTACCAGAACATCCACCAAGGCGATAAACACCATGCGGATGAGAATCACCCGTAAAGAGGTCCTAGAAACCCCGTTGAACCGTTAGGATGTATTAGGGCTCCAGACTACAGCCAGAGTGGGGCTTTAGAATAAAGAAAAAGTGCTGTCCGTATCGGCACGACAGTTATGTAACTATAATTATGGTGCTAAAGGTTTACTTGTATAAGGAGCAGAAACACGGACGACTAAAAACCATTTGTGAATATGGTGATCGATCGTGGCCTGCAGAAGCTAGTGGAAAACTTAGGAGTAGTGGGGTAGCGTAATTGAGGTATCATTTCGATTAACCCGCCTTCTTTATCCTTTGTAAAAGATGGCGGCCAAAAGTGATTGGTTCTTTCTGGCGGGTTTATATATCCTTAGTAAATATCGATCGGGGCACCCGCCCTCTTTGTCCTTAGTAAATATCGATCGGGCGGTTGGTGATGGTAAAAGTTATTGGTTTTAGGGAAAGGTATAGGAAATCGATACTTTGTAGATGCATTATTATCTTCATAACTGCAGGTGACAGGTGGCGTTATATAAAACGGGGGCAGGCAGGAACACTATTTAGGTGAGCAGCGTGGGGCAGGGGACCCGGGGCGACTAATAGAGTTGGTGCGGGTTTATGTGGATGTTTGTATAGGTGATTGTTTGAGGGGAGCCGTTTTAGACTTGCGTTAAATAAACCTAGGAAGGCGGCATGATGACCGGGGATGTATTAGAAAAGGCAGCTTGGGCGCTGGCATCATCATCATCATCATCTATGTCATGGTAGCGAAGGTCGACCGCTCAACCTATACAAGAGAACAGACATATAAACATCGATACTTTGTCTCTCCCGGGGTATTTTCTTCGGGAAAAGGCAAATATTTCTTTAGTGCAGGGCCAGATGTTGGCTAAAGTGGCGGATGATTCATTCCTTCACACAGTCTTAGGGGATTAGTGATTTTTTCAGGTGCAGAGGGGCGCGGTTCTCTTATGGTGGGAAGTAATGGGTACCCTGAATGTATAATATTTGAAGGTTCTGATTGGTCAGCTGGGGTTTAGTAGTCAATTCTGATTGGTCAGTATTCCCGGAGGGGAAAGGATGGCTATTACAGGCGGTAGGGCAGGGGACCCGGGGAGATACTTTGTCTCCATAGCAACTGATTATTCATTGTCGGTATGTTGGGGTGTGGGTATTTTTAGGCAGACAGGTTTAAGGAAGACAAATATTTCTTTAGTGCAGGGCCAGCTGTTGGTTAAAGTGGCGGATGACCGGGGATATATTAGAAAGGGCGACTCGAGCGTCATCATCATCATCTGTGTCATGGTATTGAAGGGATGGTTTGAGCTGTAGTAAAAAGGAGGACATACGACAGAAGGGTAGCTGTCTTGTCATAGTGTTGAGGACAGAAGAGAAGGGGCTTACCTGACATCGGTGAACAGCGGGGCGGGCGGGGCAAGGGACACGGGGCGACAGGGCGACTAAAACGGTTGGTGTTGGTTTATGGGTTCTGTAATAGACAAAAAAAAATTAGAAGTGGGTTGTTAGCGGGAGATATATATGTTATAGTTATGGGATATGAAAATAGACATAGGCAGCAGTGACAGCCGGCAGAGGGGGAGGGGGGCGTTTTAGGGTTTAGGTAAAGAAACCTAGAAAGGTGGTTTGATGACCGGGGATATATACTAAAGGGCGACTTGAGCGTCATCATCATCATCTGTGTCATGGGAGCGAAGGTCGACTGCGCAGAAATAGTTTAAGCTGTAGTAAAAAGGAAAACATACGACATTTGGCGTGTGTCTTATCATAGTGTTAGATATTGATAGATTAGGGAGGGTTTAGTTGCAGTAAAAACGAAAACGTTAACAGAAGGGCGACTTTTGTAACATATTATGGGAGGCCGGCCACTCATCCGTAGTTTAAATTGTAGTTGGAAAAATAGCAAAAGGACGACAGGTGTGGCAAAGTGTCGGGCTCTGGCCGTACATATATGGTTGAGCTGTAGTTTAAAAAAAGGAGAACTGTTGTGTCATATTGTTAGATATCACCGCTCATAAAGGGTTTACGTTGTAGGTCAGAGGCGGCGCCACCAGGCGACGAAGGTGGGCTGGGGCAATTTTAGGTGCCAAAAGGGCGGTTTGTCTTTCTCGACAGACAGCGTAAACCACACACACACGAGACGTTACATGTCTTTCACTGGTCTTTACAAGGCAATAACTGAAGACGCCAGATAACCCGAGCACTATCCTTGGGGCAAAGGGGAGCTGGGGCGATTTTGGGTACCAAAAAGGCGCTATATCTTTCTCGACGAACAACGTAAAGGACGCACGAGACATCGCATGTCTTTCACGGGTCTTCACAAGGCGATAACAGAAGACGCCGGGTAACCCGATCACTATCCTTGGCGCACAAAAGTCACCCGATGTTTTTCTTCATAGGACACCGTAAGCCACGGAAGAGAAAGAGCATATCTTTCACTGGTCTTGGCAAGTCGTCACCTAAGGTTCCTATTAAGTAGCTAACTGTCCTTCTGACACAGCAAATCACTCGATGGTTTTCTCTACGGGACACCACAAAGCACGCAAGAGACAGAGCATGTCTTTCACTGGTATTGTCAAGTCAGTTGCCGACGGTTCTTAGTAAGTAGTGCACTGCCCCGGGGACCCAGCAACCACCCGAGCCTCGGACACGAGGCGACTTTAGGAAAACAGGAGACTCGTCGTCTTTGCAGTTGTCTTCCTCCTAATTTGCTCGTCTTCGGCGGTGTCAGCGCGTCGTAGGACAACGTTAGTCACTCGTTCACTAACCTCTCTTGGTAAGTCATTAATTAACATTGGTACTATGCGAGTCGCTAAGATGTCTTTTCTGTTGGGGAAACACTTGATGTCTTGGTCCTTTGATACATCTTGAATCACACAAGATATGACATACATCTTTCACCAGCTGTCCCTGACGACTCGGACACACAGTGGCTTTCAGAAAACACAAGGCAGCTTTTTAGAAGCCAGAAGGCTACTTCAAGAACCCAGAAGGCATACATATGACTTTGACGAAACATGAGGCACATTTTTTATTCAACATAGGGCTCCTTTTAAGAAACACAAGGGGATCGTTCTACCAGGTTGTGCTACAGGAAGTGTTGTCTTACTGTAAACATACAAAGCTTTTCGAGGGTTCTTCAAGAAGGCTGTCGTCTCCGGCTAATAAACAAAGCGTCCCACTGACGAACTGGCCATCGAAGTTGTTTCCTATAGTCGCCTCCAGGTGGGTACCATACATGACTATGCGAATTTTCATAAAGTGAAAAGGGGACGATTTAGAAAAACAGAAGGGGCGACTATCTGTTTCCTCCGAGCGTCTCCAAGAGGCGCCTTGAGTTCTTTACCATACAAGTTTATCAACAGCTGTCACAGAAGCTATCTTACAACCATTTGGGCCTTTCGAAGGCTGTCTCATCGACGGTTGTCAACGGGCTGTCCGACCTACTAGCCCTCTATTTCGAGACGGGACGCAGCAAACCGTTGGTTTGGGGCACAGCCCCTTTCTAAATACCCGGTCATCCGCCACTTTACCAACAGCTGGCCCTGTACTAAAGAAATATTTGTCTTCCCATTTAAACCAGTTGCCTAAAAAACCCCACACCCCAACATACCGACACCCACATCGACAATGAATAACCAGTTGCTATGGAGACAAAGTATCTCCCCGGGTCCCCTGCCCTACCGCCTGTAATAGCCATCCTTTCCCCTCCGGGAATACTGACCAATCAGAATTGACTACTAAACCCAGCTGACCAATCAGAACCTTCAAATATTATACATTCAAGGTACCCATTACTTCCCACCATAAGAGAACCGCGCCCTCTGCAACCTGAAAAATCACTAATCCCTAAGACGGTGTGAGGAATGAATCATCCGCCACTTTAGCCAACATCTGGCCCTGCACTAAAGAAATATTTGCCTTTTCCCGCAGAAAAATAGCCCTTTCTAATACATCCCCGGTCATCATGCCGCCTTCCTATGTTTATTTATCGCAAGTCTAAAACGGCTCCCCTCAAACAATCACCTATACAAACATCCACATAAACCCGCACCAACTCTATTAGTCGCCCCGGGTCCCCTGCCCCACGCTGCTCACCTAAATAGTGTTCCTGCCTGCCCCCGTTTTATATAACGCCACCTGTCACCTGCAGTTATGAAGATAATAATGCATCTACAAAGTATCGATTTCCTATACCTTTCCCTAAAACCAATCACTTTTACCATCACCAACCGCCCGATCGATATTTACTAAGGACAAAGAGGGCGGGTGCCCCGATCGATATTTACTAAGGATATATAAACCCGCCAGAAAGAACCAATCACTTTTGGTCGCCATCTTTTACAAAGGATAAAGAAGGCGGGTTAATCGAAATGATACCTCAATTACGCTACCCCACTACTCTTAGGTATAGGCGGCTTCAGACAGATGCGGTAAACGACTAACGAATTTATAATTAGATACAAGATCCACAGCGGGTAAAATGACAGTGCAAAATCAGTTTAGCGAAAAAAGCCTTTATCTATAAGTTTTCACTCTTTTGGTGTCATTATGTTGTGTGCCCCTGTCTCATTCCAGTAGCTAACTGGAAAACTCAATAAAAGTAATATGTGCGGTCATTAACTTCATTATATGGGCACATTCTCCACAACAATTATCATATTTTATCCAAGGTGGGTGTGCCGAACTTTTTAAAAAGTTGTGTGTGTGTGTGTGTGTGTGTGTGTGTGGGTGGGTGGGTGGGTGGGTGGGTGTGTGTGTGTGTGTGTGTGTGTGTGTCTCTCTCTCTCTCTCTCTCTCTCTCTCTCTCTCTCTCTCGCTTTGTGTGTATGTATGCATGTGTGTGAGTTTTATATTTTAAAAAAGTTTACAAATGTCTGTCAACCCCTCATTGGCTTGGCTTGGCTTTTTAACCCCACCAGGACATCACACAAGCGATAAACACCCGATGACACAAAGTGCCACCATGCGGATGAGGATCACCGTGGAGAGGTCCCAGAAACCGCGTTCAGACATTTGGCCATAATGATGACCTGCCTATATTGCGGCCCCTGGCAAAAGCCAGAGTGGGGCTTCAAATAACAAAAAATAACGTCCTAAGAAGGACGTAAGAAATTATAAGTACGTGAACCCCTCATTATTTGTAAGCGACATATTATGAGAACACGAGCTCTCTCTCGAAGAGTTCACATGTTCAACAAAACACATCATCCCGCCTTCAACCTAAATAAGTTGCTGCTGACTGTATGTGACACAAATCTTGACGTCGCAACCGGCAACATTTACTAGATAGCTTCTATGGACTAACGATATTCCCCTTTCCGTCACTAGCCCAGTTTGATATTTTACATAGTTTTCATAAACTAACGACAGTGATCTCCCCTCACTTAGCCTGTTCCATTTAGGTTTACACTTCCACTAGTCTCTCCAACACTTCGACAGTTTCACGTGTTCACATGGCAGCAGCATTCAGTCCGCCAACACTTACCTAGATTTACATATTACTTTGTTTACGCTGAGCTGACACCAGACTTGGCAACATCTTTCCAGAGTCACATATTACGTATTCTTTTTGTCTACAAGAGCAGTGAGCATTTATATCTACCTCGTAAAGGAGGAATGTGCAGCTAATGCTGGGATTAAACCCGCACCCAGTGTTTCGGTAAGTTAACACACCAGATAGCAAAATTCTCGTTTAAAATTGACTTTGCATAAACTAGACTGGTCTTGTAAACTGACTTTGTGTATGTTCCCAGGTACAGAATCATCAGAAAGTGCTGGGCAAGTGTGTTTTCAAGCTGTTCAGTGTAACTGCCACAGCACCAAGAATACTCAGAGCAAATCATGTAAGCACAACTGTAGCCACGCTGATAACGATTTCAACAGCGTGACAGATACCTTTACCTTAGCGTTAGACTCTTCCACTAGTGCTCCGTTACCTTCATGTGAGGCTTGTAAAAGTGACCAGAGCACATCCTTTGGGAGCTGTGAAAAACTCGGTGAGCCAGAAGACTCAACAAATGTTGTGTTCCCTAGCCTTGAATGTCCTGTGAAGATATTAGCTGGTGGTGATTTAAAGCAGTGTTGTGTCCTCTCTAAGGACGATGAGAATTTTGATTCTGCTACTTCAAACAGTTGTGTGGATGTTAAAAAAATATGCGATGATGTTGGAACTAGTTTATACCCCGCAGAGGTTGGTCCGAATGCAAATTATATAAATCTTTTAAAGATACAACAAACAAGCGAGGAGGTTGTGAGATCTGAGCAGGAGGGCAAAGGATGTGTCTTGTTAAACCTACCTGCTGACACGGAAACAGAATTTGTCATTGAAGTGGACACACTACACAGGAACACGCAGGAAAGAATACTTGCAATCAACAATAGTACATCCTTGGAATTGGACTGTTCTGCACACAGTGGGTCAGATCAAAGATTCGTGTCTTCAGAACACTCGTTTATCCCACCAGTGTCAAAGTGGAGTGGTGCAGATTCGTCCTCAGGTGGCGACATTCTACAGAAAAATCACCGCATTGAGGTTTCATCCAGTGTCAAAAGGGGTTTGATCCAGATCAGCAGATCCTTGCAGAAGAAACAGGACAGGATTAGGACAGTGAATGGAGTGAAAACAATAACGCATCAGAAATTCACTGACACCAGAAGTCAGTCTGTTGTTGAATCTAGAAGATGTGAAAGCAGCAACAGCAAAGACAATTCAGGGAAAGCAAAAGTGCAATGTGGCAGACAGAAGAAGCTCGATGATGCTCATTTGTTGTCAGTGCTTACAAGTTCTTGTCATGTAAATCCATCTGCCGTTGGAAAAACCAGAGAATCAAGTGCACTTGCTGTCAAAAGTTCCCCGTCCTCTACGTCAGATGGTAAATGTAAGTTGCATGCCGCAGAGAATAACTTGAGCTCTATTGGATGCAGATCTGCAAGCTCCAGTGCTTCCATAAATATTTGTGGCGAGCAAAATAAAGATGCTGGAAACAAAAAGGAAATCTCAGCAAGAAATGTGCAGCAGAAGTCAAGTTCATTGACTTGTCAAAAACGGAAAGTGGTGGTCAGACAGACTAGAGCCAGTATTCTCCGCTGTACAGGACAACAGCACAAGATCCCCCAGACACCACGTTAACCGAGGATATTCAAGGGTCATTGCTGGATTCAGATGCAGTTAAAGTACTAAGAAGTACCACCCTTTCTGAACGCTGTTCACTGTCAACGGCAAAGTCCGCAGCAAAAAGAACTCCTAACTCAAGCAAAAATGTGAACAGATTGGGAATACGGTCACAGGCAGTTGCTGATAAGGTCATGGCGAATGCTGGCATTATAAGCAAGAGACCGACTCTTGTAAAATGTCAGAGGGGTTCAGAAAAGCAGGCAGTCAAAGTCGGAAATGAGGTGAAAGCAAGTAAAGCTGGAGTTGGTCATATTCTTGATCAAGTAAATATGGCGGCTCACGCAACCCTGAAGGACGGCAGGAACGCTGTTGTCAAAACTGACGTGGCCAAAGTCAGTCGACATCATAGCCAACCACGCACACCCAAGACAACCAGGCAGTTAAATTCAGTCGAAGAAGTACCCACGAGATTAGGAGTTCAGCAGGAGAAAAAAAGCACAGACGATAGTAAATTGCAGGGCAAAACATCGTTAGCGAGACTAAGACCAGCAGCGTCTGCACCAGGCAAAACTGCCACAACAGAGTCACCATCAGCAAAGGGTAAGCTACGTATCTCAGGCGTGTCAGCGGGACTACAAGCCCAGACTCCTTTGTTATCTCCGGCAAAATGCGCTGATGTATCAGTGCAGGAAAACATGAATAAAACAGCTTCGCACTTCCTCGGAACTACAGTAGACAACAAATGTGAGGCAGCAGTGACTTCCGACTTGAACAGTCAACCTTGTACAAAGCTTTCACCCAGCCTAAAGCAGCTGAAGTTGTCTGCTGCCTTATCTGTCAAACCTGCCAGTGTACAATCTTCACGAGGAACAAGGCAGACCCCAAATCCTTCGCTGAGTGTGAAAGATAGTCTATCAACTAGAAGGCCTAAACCATCTATTCATTCATTGAGTTTATCTTCTAGAGTAAAATTAAACACTTTGCTTTCATCAGAACAAAAACAGTCCACGAAAGAATCTATTTCAACTTCATCATCGATATCTTCAGTCATAAAAAGACCAACATCACGACCATCAAATGGTGTATATTCATCCACCCCAAAGAAAGATAGATCGTCATCGACATTGCTAAAAGCTACGAAACACCAACATAACGGACTGAAAGAAAGGAAGCTCTGTAATATTCAGTCTAAGGGCTCAGCATCCATCGGGTTAACTATTTATAAAGATATAACACGCACTACAGTGACAGCACAAAAAGATCAGTGTCAAAACCAAGGAGGTCAGGAAGCTGACTGTGTGCACAGTTGTAACGATCATGCTACAACATCCGACATGCACACGAGCACTTCGCTGATTCAGCAACATAACGCGGCTTTCAGACGCAGCATACCTCGATACAGTAAGAACTTGATCACAGATGCAGGCAAAAACGACACTCAAAGAGAGGAGAGAGAAAGTGTGTTGAAATCAATTCTGATCGATGCAAGAGATCGCAAGCTGAATGGTCAGGCTGATTTGCCGGCTGTTATGTTCCATAAACCGACGAAGGAAGAGGATCAAAATACATTACTGTATTCTGGTGATTGCGGGGAAGAGGTTAAGATGTACCCGTGTCCTGGCACAATCAATAGTTCCTGTACTGAATATAAAACTGACAGTGGGGTCAGCGATGTAGGTTTGGAGCTTACTGGATTACACAGAGAGAATGTACTTGAGGTTATGGAAGCTGACAAAATGGCAGGTGATAGTGACCCTACCCAGGATAGAACACTTGCGGTAAGTAGGGTCACAACAGGTGAAGGTCGTGGGGTACTCATTTCGGGGAAAAACACGTCAGAAAATAGCTGTCGATAAAACTGTCAAGGAAAATAAAAATATGCAGGTACGAAAGCAGTCGCCAAATCTGCCAATAAAACTGGGCACAATCTCGGCTTCTTTTGGCCCCCAACCGAACAGTTTTAGGTCAGACACACAGGAAGCTATTAAATCTGGATTATCGAAGACAATTCCCATAAGCTATTTACCCAACGGCAGAAAAAACTATTCTAATTCAACTGCTGATCAAATGAACCAATCGCAGACTGTGCAGACAAGGAGTCGTCTGAAAAAGCCAGACGTACATAACAAGCAAAAGTCTGAGCAGATCCTAGCAGTACAATCTGAGAAAGGGTCTTCTAAGAGATTTAACAAAACAGTACCAAAACAAACCACAGTTACCAGAACGCAGTCTAGTTTTAAAAGTAAAACTGACAGTAGGTCACCAGGGATGCCCCGAGTTCAGGATAAATATGTGACCTCAGCCCTGGAAACATCTGTCGGTAGTTGTTCTGAGAGTACTGTATCCGTGTTATCAGAGTTATCATCATCATCGTTATCTTTCTTATCTTGTGAACAGACAACTCCGGAAACGGAAGAGAAGAAATTGTGTAATAACCAAACAGTGAAACGTGACAACGGGCACAAACCGAGTCACGGGTTAGGTTATAAGAGCAGATACCCAACAGCGACATCAGTTGTTGCAGGTGGGATCTCAGTCATAAAGCCCTCGAGAGCACCACCACGTCTTAGTGAGAGCAAAACACAACATAAAAACATCGCTGTAGTAACAGGAAGCCAAAACACTAAGACTAGAACTGTCAAGCAAAAAACCGATGGTGGTGAAAGGGAAATAACTCAGGGAAAATATGCCAGAAAGTTTCAAAGAGATAAAATAAAGAAAGAAAATGAAAAATGCGATCCAGACAATGAGATACTGATAACTAGTAAAAGTGAATCAAAGGGGAGTGCACAGGTAATAGACGGCCCATTTTGCAGCAAGCTTCCTGTGTTAACTGGCCACTTGATGAATGAGTTAGCTGTGGAAAATAGTCAAGAAGGTCTAACCAAATATGGTTCCGTTTTCATGGACTCACAAGAACATGCCGTGTCTGACATGATGGAAGTCACAGTTTTAAAAACAGTGGACGAAAACTTGCGTGGAAACAATGCCACATGTGTTAAAGATTTAAAAGTAATAGAAGAAGAAAGAGGTTGCGACGCAAATGGAGCAACAAAGAAAGCAGAACGATGTTTGGAGGGGTTAAAGCAGGCTGTTGAAGTCGTTGGCTTGCAAGACTGTTGTGCTAATAAGTCACGTGAGAATCGAGAACCACTACTAGATGTAGTACATATACATGCCGCGGTAGTCACAGACAGTGCCACGAACGTGTTATCTTCATTAACTGGTCCTAGTGTTCCCGTGTCTAGCAGATTCAGCGCCACCAGGTGCCGACATTACTTCATGCGCCCCCGATCCACCAGGCAGACAGGCCACAAATAGCAACAGAGGCCAGCGAGTGTAAACAAGGGGTTTCCCGGGATACCCCTATTGGGGGCGAATCGGCTGGCGATTCGAACGCCTCAGACATCGACTCCAGAGAGAGGACAAGGTCGGGCTGCGCACAAAGAAAGGAGGCTGGCAGTGGAGTGAAAGAAAAGAAAGTTGAAGAATCGCAAACAGCAGTCAGTTACAAACGCACGCAGAAAGACAGACGTCTCCATGGCATCCTTGCTAGTGATATTAAGTATTGTGGTAGTTGTAACCGTGCACAGGATTCCCCGTCTGCGCTTACCTCATTAAATACGGGCGAGGATAAAGCAGAAATAACAAACAAACGTGTTCAGGACTTTTCAACTAATGATTTTTATTCACACAAAGACATGTGTGAGTTTCGATGTTTGGATATCACACAGAGTATGAGTTCCGTATCCGAGTTACATTTCGAATCCACGAGAAACAAGTTTGATTGTGAATTACTAACGGATAATTCAAGCGAAGATATTCATTCACGAATATATCGTCCTTGCATTTCGACGCAAAAAGCCACCGAGACAGTAACGGCATCTGTGCAGGGAGCAATGATACATGGGGGTGTTAGTTCTGTGTTTGGTTCATCAGTCCGGGAACTAGAGGAGCATCAGGGAGTAGTGATACCTGGGGGTGTTAGTTCTGTGTTTGGTTCATCAATCCGGAAACTAGAGGAGCATCAGGGAGTAGTGATACCTGGGGGTGTTAGTTCTGTGTTTGATTCATCAGTCCGGGAACTAGAGGAGCATCAGGCAGTCAGCAGCTGTGATTCTCCAGGTAACAGGACAGTGGGACTAGGGAGTGATGAAACAGTGGCGGGAGTAGATATTGCTAGGCAATCTTACAAACTTGGACCAAAACAACCCGTGGCCAACGTGGAGGTGCGTTCTTTTGATCAGGTGAGTAGGTGTGTGCATGGTAATAGTGTCTCCTACGTGAGACCAATTTCTGACACACAAGTCACCGTTCCTTTCTCGCAAAATTGTGGTCATGTCTACTCACGGTCTTCTCATGTTTGGGAACATTTAGATGACGCCGTGATAGCATCCAGTATCTGTGGTACCAATTGTTCCCGGAGTGAAGAGGAGAGAAAAGACAAGGGGACATCTAATGACGAGTTTGAATCAAATACCAGTAGAGCCGCATCCAGAGAGCTGTTCACACTGTGTGCTGAAACTGCATCTTTAGTTACCAGCTCCGACAGTATACAACTTAATGTCAGTGATAGCTCCAGTGCTGTGGGACTCTGTAGAGGAAATGATGTGACGGAACCCGATGATAATAAACAACTGGACATGAGTTTACATACATTCAGCGAGGATACAATTAGCTCAGTACTAAGCACAGACGAGTCATTTTACTCAACGCCTATCGGTCACAGCTTTCACCAAGGCACTCGTCGGGACGGATATAGCCAGGATTCTTCCAGATTTGAGCCTGTCTGTAGTCCGGTTGATGATGATGTCATTCCTGATTACATCGACGACTCGGATGATAAAAACGATACAGAATCATCGGGCAGCTCAGATTCGAGTTTCCACTCGGCCACGTCTGATATCTTAACGACGACAGAATCCACCCCGGAGAGAGAGTTGGCGTCTGGCGAGGAATGCCGGATTAGTGCCGACTGTGATGAGCTGCCTACGTTCGTAACCCCAGATTCCAAACGTGTTCCAGCTGACATTTTCCTGGACGCTAGCATGCCTGGTCAGCAACATGAATCTGACATGGAGTTTAACGGTAACAATTTTAAACTGCAGTCATTTAACTCAGAGAAAATATTTATGACGTCAACACCCAGTGGATGTAATCTTTCGCATCAAACCAGTGAAGTGTCATCGGCCAAAAGGTCACAGTTAACTGGTGTAACGACTACATGTGATAATTTTTTGCTTGATACTTCAAGTAACGAAACAATTGCAAGTACAGGTTCAAAAGAAGTAGGCATGTATCAAAATGAAGACACGACTCACCCAAAAAACGTAGATGTAATCACATCTTTGACAGAGACGTGGAATGATGCCCAGGAGGCTAGTGCTGATAGTTATTTACAAAGAAACAGTTTTCCTCAGCGTGGAAGCGACTCCTGCAATAGTCTTGAACATTTTTCTAAACTGTGTGATATCCAAGACGCTGGCACTAAATATGATTTACTGTCCTCACTGACTTGTGTTGATAAGATCACTAGCCGTTTGGCATGTGGAGACACTGGTTCGGGTTCAAACCCGGTGTATACTTGCAGCAGTGCTTCGTCATTTTCAGATTTCTCTTCAATAATATTTTCGTCAAGTCCACAAAAAGCAGTAGAAACAAGATATCGACAAAGGACACAGTTCTGAAGAGAAAATGCCGTCGTTTCTCTCCATGCGTTCTTTATCTGTGGAAAGTAAAAAGACGAGAAAAAATAAATCAAAGTCTTTACCACGTAGTCAATCATCGTTCATGGTGACATCTTCCACTATGATGTCTTCCATTGTGATGCCGTCCATTATTACATCTTCCACTTTTCCTTCATTCACCATGCCATCCTCATCTGTGATATCTTCAACCGTGCCATCATCACTGATGGCAACTTCCGCTGTAACATCGCCAAGTGTTGTGGTGTCTTTCACTAAAACATCCTCCACAGTGACATCTCTCATCATGACAGCTTCCACCATAATGACATCCACAGCGATCTCTTCCACTGTAATACCATGTGCAGTGACAGGTTCGTCTGTGATGAATTCATGCTTGACTGAGCCACAGTCTCATTGTCAGGAACATCCACAACAACATCAGCAACAAAATAGAGGAACCAACACAATGTCGCATTGCCACGAGGTTACTCAGTCTCCATCGCAAGAGCCAACCAATATAAGACAAAAAGATGTTGCCGAAAACGATGAGAAATTAACACCAGGAGTTTCTGAATATAGAATTCAAACTAACAGTCAACAGTTGACATCTACAGACACAGCTGACTTGGCTTCAGATACTCACAGGTCACCTGGTGTTGTTGAAGAACAGGTAGCTAACGGCAAAATAGTTGACGACAATCGACACGCCAACACACTCTCCTGCCGTGACTTAAATAAGCAGCCGAAAATACCAAACAACCTACACGCAACACCCTTCCGTCCGACTTCAGTCTTCAAACCCAAGAAAGTCAAAAACACAGATGAGGGCACAAACACGGGTACACAAAACAGAACGGGGAAAAATTGTAGAAAACTCGATAATCAGAAACAAGACACCGCATGGTTTAATCTTGCAAACGAACCTGATAATCTGACGTCATGCAAACGGGAAATGAGTTCAAACACCAATGAAAAAGACAGGAAGTCCAGCGGGCATGGAGATCACATTAAGCGGCCTAAGCTGAAGTCACAGAAACATCCTATCAGTGACGGCACTTCTTCTCATAAACTGGCAACGGATTCCGACCGGGAATCTTATCTTAGAGCAAACATGGAACATCCATTAATGAGCACGGGAATAATATACGATGTTCGTAACAACTCAGATAAGGGCGTGTATGAAGATACGGTACCAGCTAGCGAATGCAGATCTTCGGATTTCTCCTTACATTCAGTGAGCAAGTGTAGATCTACAGAGTCTTCCTCACTTTCAAAAAGCGAGGGCATATGTAGAAAATATCCGTTACCTCCAGTGAGTGAGTGCATATCTACAGTATTTCCCGTTCATTCTTTAGTCGATACCCTGACCCTCAAAACTAGTCTGTTCGAAAGCGGATATTCATCGGACATAAAATCTCCGGAAGTTAAATCCCCTGGTAAAGAGTTCATGGACAATCACAGACAAACTGTCTATGCTAATCGTAGACATTCTGTCCAGACAGTGTCAGACAATATGGCATTAAACGCTGATAAAGGAAATAAAATTACAATATCGGATTCCTTCTCTCCTGGATTAGATTTGAAATGTAGTATTCAGAGGAAAACAAGGGAGACAACTTTATTGGATAATGGCATAGAAACAGCTTGCCAACACTCATTGCAAGACTTATCTCCCCTTTTGACAGAAACCATTGAAACGCAAGGCTGTGAAATGGTCAGGGTAGGAGAAATATCACATTTCATCCGTGAGCAAGACATGAAAGAAGGAGAGGGGTACGCAGGAGGGATGATTTCAAGGAAGGGATACGTGGAAGATTTACCTCGGGAATTATCTACATTGTGTCGCGATAATGTGTATATTTTAGGCAAGACTATATCCGAGGTAAACAGAAACAACATTGCGCCAGACCTGAGCAGTAACAACTTCAGCAATTCCTGTTCTAGCTCAGACTTTCCGTCCGTTAGTAATTCAGTGAATGATATGAACAGCACACACCAAGAACAGCTCTCAGAACTCGCACACAACGAGTCCTCTATTGACGCTAACACTCAGTTGCAGAAACATGCAGCGCCATCTATGACCGCTTTCTCTGATACAATCGCCATTTCTGAGTGTCTAAAATTAGACATGCCCAATGAATATAAACATACACCCGACAGAAGAGATGCATTCAGATTAGAGAAAGTTACTTCCAAAATTCGCTCCAGTGGAAATTTTACCGAAATCGACAAAGAACCTGCACTCATGGCTGAGGATGTGTCTACAAATATGGACTGTGATCACTTGAGAGCGAAACATTCATGTTCGGAATATATACCCTGTGGATGTATGGTTCAGAATTGTGGCATTCACCAACTATATACGTGCGCATATAAAAAACAGTTTCCAGCACATTTGTCTATCAATACGTCGGCTGATCTAGACGAAGATAACTACAGTGTCTGTTCGTACGGAACAATGTCAGAACAAAGAACATCGGTTGCGCAGGCTGCAGTGAATGTTGAGAACTGTGCAAGAGATATTATCATAGATTCCTCCAGTGATTCAGTACATGTTGGCTGTAAGTCGAATTCGTTTGTAAATGTATCTGCTGACTATGATCAATTGAATGTATGTTTGATCAATCTCAATCTGGCCGATGAGCTCGAACAATTCACCCATGATAAATGCAACAAACTGATATCAAACAGGCGTTCGACATCCAACAGACAAGCGTGCGTGGATTCCGGGGACAGTGTCGGTGTTAGGGGGAGGGACGACGTCAGCACAGACTCTGTGAAGGGTGTTCTCACACGCTTCCTTAGAGATGATATAGCAAGAAGCTCTTTAGAAAGTGGAGACATTGTTCTGAGCAATGACTGTTGTCCGGTGGGTAACGCTTGGCGCCAGGACGCCAAAATCAGGGATAGTTTCAGCAGTAGTGAAGCTGCTGAAGATGGTGGGACGTTGCAACATGATTTATTTGTCATTCATTATCAGGCGCATTTACCTCATCCAGGACTCACGGACTTACCAGCAGCGTTGTCGTTAGAACATAATCAGGAGCTAGCGGAAAGCATTAGTGAACCAGACATTGAAACAGTTAGCCATGTTACATTGCCTGGTCCTATAGACATGTCTTTTGATGAAGCCATCCACAACATTTATCTAGATGTTAAACACGACGATAGCTGCGATAATAGTGTGACGTCATGTAGCAGTCAGGATCAGCAGAGCATGGTAGTGTCTGGTGTGTCGAAGACAACATGTTCCTCTGTGGATGGCGATGGTCATGTGCCCCATGTTGTATACGATGTTGTAATGGACGTTTGTGACCCATATAAAAAACAGACTGGGGATAGGGTGCCTGATCAGTTTTTGAAAAAGAAAACAGTCACAATTCAGAAGCAATTATGCACATTATTTTAGATAAGAAACAGGCGTTACTCCGCTTAAGAGATAATGAAGAAATATATAAAGATGCTACAAAGAATGCAGATGAGGGTAATAGAGAAAAAACTGGAGCATCAAGTAACTCATCGCAGTGGGGAAATCACAACAGCTTGTTGCCAGGAAAGCCTGAAGCACCAGCCGCTGTCAAACCTTCTCGGTCCCTTTTAAATCTGGAAACACGTCCACATCAGGATAAAAGTGGGCTGCAGACTTCCAGGAGACGCTCTTCGGCAAATCGCTGCGAGGGATTACCCAAGGAAACCAGCCCTTTAATCCTTGAGAGAGTGTGTGCACTTCTGAGCAAAGCTTCAGCCAATGAGCAACAGAATCCTATTCGTCCTAAATCACCATTGCCTGATAATGACATCAGTAGAGTTACCCTCTCCAAAAATAGACCGGTGTCTCCCGACATCAAAGCTAGGGCAAGCCAAGAACAGGTAATTAAAAAATGGAGATCAATGGTGGAAAAGTCCAGATCTGTCTGCAAGGAGAAATCAATAACAGTGACATTTCTAAGCCCTTGCGATAGCAGATCCCAGTTGCCTCCTCAAATTTCACCAACTTCGCTGAGGACGTACAAATGGGAACGAGGGGATACAGGAGCTTGGATGAAAGTATATGTAAGTGATGAAGACAGTAGAGACAATCAGTTGACTCACCACATAGGTAATGGAAAAGAATTCACTGAGTGGGACAAAAAATACACATATATTCGTGAATCAACAGCAAATAAGGTTACTTCGCCCAGAGCTAATAATAGTTGTACACATTCCAGTAAATCAGCAACACGCGAGGGAGATGCAGCCGGTATCAACAAATCCCCTGCTTCTTTAGCCACAAACTGTTCCAGAATTAAAATATTTCAGCAGTCAAATAATAATTATTTGCAACGTTCTGAACCATTGAGCAATTCTGAAGAAAGAGACAACACTTCACAAGAGTCAAGGATCCAGTCCTCTGTCAAATTTCCCAAGTCTGAAGATCAGAAAGAAGATAACAATAAGCTTGTTGAACAGACAGTAGAGGGTATCGCTGACAATAAAACAGCACCCTTAATGTCAAAGCCAGCTGATGCTAGAGAGAGTCATGTACGGGCATATAATCCCGAGACTTGGGCCGCCGATACAACGTGTGCTACTGAAGCCACCAGGCTAATTCAACATGCTGGGAGTTCACAACAAAACATTGATAACCGCAACGAAAGTAAACCTGCAACTGAAATTGCTGATAAATTAAAGAGAGTAGAACAAAAGACCAGGCAACATATTTGGCCCACCGTTACAGAAAGTGTTAAGAGATTTCAGAAATCTGGCTCCAATGTCCCTTTCCGGGAACACTTTAAGAGAGAACAAGGGCACCTCGATGCACACTTGAAATACAAGAGTCCAGCCACAGAAAAGAGCAAGATCTCTACTGACTCAAGAGAAGAACGAACAGTTGATGCAAGTGGTTTTTCTTCTGTCAATGAAAACAGTTGCCACTTGATTACAGACACTTTTGGAAAAGGTATACAATCCGAGAGAAACTCGCTGTCCTCCTCTGAAGAATGGCATACTGATAGAGATGCAAAAGATGTCCGAATTCTTCATAATTTTTCACCTTCCATAATGAAAGACACGCCATTAATTTCACCAGATTCGAAAATTAGTGCTGCAAGGAATGCATTGTCCATTTCTGTCACCGGGAGATGTGCACGACCTCAAACGTTGGAACCGCCAGGACAAATGTCTGCGAAACTTCGAGATTCTGGTGCAGATATTTTACGAACGGTAGAGAGAGAGAACAAGTCGTACTGGTCTGCACCATCTGCATCAGAAAAAACATTACCTCCTTCTCCTGTCATCACACTACCACCAGATTCTATCATCACTGGCTATTCTTCACAACGGACTTCGCCTACGACTACTTATTCTCCACGCGTAGCTAATTTATTTAATTCAGAGTATGTTAGCATTAGCTCAAGTGCTAGTGACCACGCCGATCTTTCATCCTCTTCAGATGCAGACAGTGCCACACCTGTTTTTGAGAATGTATGTCTTGCTAAGCCAGCAAGAAATAACACCGTCCCAATCTTAGTACAACTAGAACAGAATAACAAGCTGCATCAAAATGTAGCACCGATCCCACAACCAGAATTCAGCAAACAAACTCTTCTAGAGCAAACGTTGATCCAGAACATCAATAAGCAGTCATCCATGGCAGTGAGCTCGTCTAGTGTTAGGGAATCACAAGCTAATTCAGCAGCAGTAGTAGTTGACACAGAGATGACAGCAACAACAGCAACGCTGCCAGACCCAATGGGAGAGCAAACAGCTCAGCCAGGAGAACGGAGACACGGACCCATCACTAAACTGATCAGTGTTAGTGTCTGGGATACTCACGATGGAGACAAGTCTCTTCGGAACACAAGGAGACTGTGGGCTTCCGAGGACAAACATGTAAGTAGAGACGTGTGGCAGTTCTGTGTATGTGCTGTGTCATAGATGCTGTGAACTTATAATTTATGTTGTGTTATTACAAATAAACATAGCTGTATACGGGGCATTCCCATACGCGCTCAGTCCTCAATTGCAACAGCGCCGCCCCTCCCAAGCTACATCTGCTGACTATTACCACGTTCCCATGCTAATTTTGTTATAATGTCTCCTTTTTACTTCGAAAACGGCACCGACATGTTTCACCAGGCTTTACTCCGAGTTCATGCAATCGTGTTAACGTCAGAAATTCGTTACTATCATAGGGTTGTGAATCTCATTTCTGCCCATGCGTCTTCCCGCATCCATTGGTCCAGTATTTGCCAGCTGTTCCAGTATTTATGTATTCCTACTAACAATGTCCTTTCATCTCACGCTGTCACCTAGAATCGCTTAGTGTACAGTAAAATCTTCCGTGCAGACAATCAATCAATCAATCCTCATCTCGCACAGAGGCACATAAGGCAGAGACAAACTCTCGCCACCCAATTCGATCTTAACCCATCCTTTCTATCTCCAGTTTTGTCCTTTGCGTAGCGTAGAGTTCAGTCTCAAAACTTTGCCTCCAAGTGCCTCTGGGCCTGCCTCTTCCTCGCTGTACTGGTGGTGTCCATTGAATTGCCTGTCTCGGCCTTCTCTCTTTCTTTATTCTCAGGACGTGTCTAGTCCACCCCCATCTTCGTGTTTTTTTTCCTTTCTAAATGTTCATCTTCTAAGTCTGTCATTTGCTGCAAACTAGACACTTGATAATTGTATCTCCCCATGTGAACCTTAACAATCTCCCGAGAAGTCTTCCCTCAAAACCTCTGAACGTGCTCTCTGATGAGCATGATCTTTCTGTCTGTGTTCCATGTTTCTGCTCCATACAGGAGAACGGTTCTACGCATGTTTTGTATATCCTGGGTTTTAGCGCTGTAGATGTTTGATCTCCAGACACTCTGAAGTCTGTTGTAAGCAACATTTGCTTTTGCAATTCTCCTCTGCTTGATTTCAACCACTACATTTCTATCTGAGGAGAAATTTCTTCCCGGGTAAGTAAACTCAGTTACTGACTCCAAACCTACATTATCTGTTACTCTAGGTCTTTCACTTTTGGGGTTTATCTCCAGCAGTGTTTTTGTGTGTGTGTGTCACTGATTCCTTACCCTGTCTGTTTTGCTATTTCTGTGATCTGATCTGTCTTTTGTTGCAGATTTTCTTTACTTTGGCTGATGACACAGGTTTCCGACTAAGATCATTTGTTATTGTATACACTGTTCTAGTATCACCTGTCATTGCTGCTTCTTCCGCTTTAGCAGCTTTGAGCTCGAAGTATTCCTTTTTCTCTTTCTTTAAGCTTTTCTTTACTGCTTTATGTTTGGTATTATGTGCTTTCTGTGTGGCCATTTTTTCCTGTGTGCTCTTTGCAAGGTTTATGTGCTGTTTTTGCATTTTTCTTTCTTCGATCTTTGACTAAGACTCTTTAGATATCCATCTCTCTCTCTCTCTCTCACACATATTTCTTCAAACCTAGTTTCTGGGCTTCATTGCAATACGCATCTTAAGACTCTGCCCATTGTTCTTCAATATTTGCTGTCTCTGATAGGTGGTTAAACACCTCAAACTGGTTTCTTAGTTCGACGCAAAAATCTTCTCTGACTTTCAATGTCCTGAGCTGGGCTGAATTAAATAATGGGTTTTAAAGTCTTTTTTATTGCTTTTTCTTAATTTAAGCTTCAATCTACTATGTTGTGTCGCTCCTGACGTCAGGTTTTCTTCTAGCAAATGCATCTTGTATCGAGGTCCTCCACTTTTTATTATACAGTATGTGGTCAGTTTGGTTCCTTGTGTTGCCATTACGTAGCGTCCACCTATAGATGATATAGTTGTGAATATCTATGCACAAAGACTGTTCCACCAATGACTAGACTGTGGTGGAGACAGAAGTCTGGCAGCCTTTCTTCATTATTGTTCTTCTCTCCTAGTCCATGTTACCCCATGATGGATTGAAGTCCTACGTTATCCCTTCCCACTTTCACGTTAAAGTACCCTATAACTATAAGTAGGTCATGTTTGGGGACTTCCTTTATCAGTTCATCTAACTGGGTATGGTACTCATCTTTCTTTTCACCACTTTTATCGTTTGTTGGTGCATAACATTGTATGACTGTACGTTTCGTGAATCCCGACCCATAGCGTGCAGTTATTAGCCTTTCATTTATCGTCCTCTATCCAATCAGATATTTTATTACTTCTTTAGTTAGCATTAGTGCTACTCCATGTGTATGTTCACCATCATTTCTTCCCGAGTAGAGTGTGGTCTTCCCACTGTTGCGTGTCAATCTTCCTTGACCAGGCCATCTGCTTTCACTTATTCCCAAATTGTCTGCCATTTCCTTGGCAATTTCTGCGGATCTGTCTGCTTCATAACATCGTTCTGACGTTTCAGCAGGCAAGCCGAATCATGTTCCTGGGCACCAGAGGCAGGTTGTCGGGGCTGGGTTTCCCCGCATGCTTCCCCCAATCCTTCATCATTTATAGTTATCCTATCACCCACATCTATAACATCCAGATCTCCATAAGTATTAATTATATTTATGCTTGTCTCTGTTTCTGTTGCAGTTATGTTTTTCTTTTTAACAGTGTGGGGTTGCTGGCTCCACGTCCAATCCCTCTTAGTCGTCTCCTACGACATACTGAGAGGCTGCAGTGGTCCTATGCTTTATGCCATGGGGCACCATACGGTGAGCTGTGCAGACAGCATAATCTAAAACTCTCCCTCACACGCATAAGTCTGAATCTTTATGGTGACGATATATTGTTCTTCTTATGTCCCTTGTAACGTGTTATATCCTGTCTACAGGCCAAGCTTTTCTCTGTATTTAAATACCAGCCGGCTGTCTGCTACTAGTATATGATTATAACACACATTGTATGGCCGTTATATTTGCAATGCTTGTGCAAGGCTAGTTATGTGGTATGGCATCGGCACCTATCGGGACTATTTGAGTCTGTCTCTGATTGCGTCAACACTGCAAGGAATCCTCTTTTGGGCTCTTGGAGGCGTGCAGTGCTAAGCCATTGTTTACGGCGCACATAACCTAGTCACAATTATAACCAAAAGCTCTTTCTTTGGGGATGCTGGTTGAACGTGACGATTTTTCTTTCTTTTTGTTTTGAGCAAAGCAAAGCAACGGAACGGATATTCTATGGGTTGAATCTAGAGAGGTCAGTAGTGATGGGTGGTTGGCCAATCTTCTGGAGGAGCTGAGTTTTAACTCGTTTAGATCTTAGGCACTGAAAAGAACTTGAATCTGGCAGAGTGAACTTGGTATGCCCCGGTAACACATAAGGTCTACGTGCAGATTGTTTTACCGTGGCTCCTTCTTTATCACTCTCTGTCTCTCATTTAACCCCCCCCCCCCCCTCCCTTTTTTCACCCTCCC
Source organism: Candidula unifasciata (assembly GCA_905116865.2). Lineage (NCBI taxonomy): Eukaryota > Metazoa > Mollusca > Gastropoda > Stylommatophora > Geomitridae > Candidula > Candidula unifasciata. The sequence goes on along the minus strand of CAJHNH020000535.1, from coordinate 573,044 downwards.
TACCAACCTTCAATTACCTTCAGAAATCAAATAAACTATAAAGGGGGCATTACACTTCGACAAAACCAGCCTGGTTCTGCATGTATTACTGTACATTGTACATCATCAAGTGCCATGACGACTGATGCAGGCGATCTTTCCTCCTGCCAACCTACGATCTCTAACATCATGCATCAGTTCATGTGCGAACAACCCGTACATTCCATGACAACAGACTTTCAAGAATCTCCACAGTTCTTTGCAGGTATTTATATACAGACTTACTGAGACTAGGCCAACGTTGGTAATGTTTGTCTCCCATACGTAGAGATGTAAAGATGAGGATAAAACTGATATTTTCGATTTAAGGGTTTTCTACGTGTCTAGTTTGTTACTACTGCCAAGAAACTAGAATAAGCCTTAGTCCTGGGAAGTAAAGACTGCCGGCCTGACGCTGACTTATCACACACCGAGTTCCGATTGGTCTATAAAAGTACAGGTCTATCCCTTTATCCACAGTACGCCTGAAAGCGGGGAACATATTCCTTAACTTATTACTTTACTT
>CAJHNH020000535.1:537500-570000 GCA_905116865.2 Candidula unifasciata | reverse complement strand
CGGTATTTGGTTAATTATTAATCACGATACGTTTTGGGAGTCGTGAGAGCCGAATGCATAAGCGCTCGCTTGCCGGGCCGCAGGTCTATGATTATATTTCTCATTGCCCCGGATTTTGGCAAACTAGACTTTCGCTGCCAGGTCGACCCAGCCTAAATTGGGTACCTGGTAATATCATGGGAAGTAAATGCGGCTGGTGTGATGTTGACCACATCATCCATCGTGTGTCAGTCGGTTAATTAAAAAAAATGTAGATCTGGCACTATAGACCCGAGATGCCAAATGTAGATCTGGCACCATAGACCCTAGATACCAAATGTAGATCTGGCACTATAGACCCTAGATACTAAATGTAGATCTGGCACTATAGACCCTAGATACCAAATGTAGATATGGCACTATAGACCCTAGATACCAAATGTAGATCTGGCACTATAGACCCTAAATACCAATTGTGGGAACAGGATCCTTTACTTATTTTATCTAAGTGCTATGTCAGTCTAGAGAAATAGTGGTAGGTAACAACAGGAAGGTGTTGTGTCCTTAATGTGATGTCAGTCTAGAGAAATAGTGGTAGGTGGCAACAGGAAGGTGTTGTGTCCTTAACGTGATGTCAGTCGGCCAAGTGTTGTTCCTTTATACTTTCAGCACGTTGGCATCATATAAATATGTTAACGCAATAAGTTGCCTACATGTTAATGCAGGAATTTGGTTACTTTAGTGCTGCTATAGTGATGGTTTTCCGAGTAGTGGGTTTTAGGATGAGTTGGATTATCCTTGCGGCATTTCGGACACGACCATATGTGTTCATATTCCGCTATTTTTGTAAGTATGTGTTTGTATTTTACATTAGATTTAAAGACGTACAGAGAGATGGGCAAGAAGGTAGGGAATCTCGCTAAATAGTGGATTTAACCTGACTGCTGGCGTAATTCGTCGTCATTGTTTGTGTTACCGGTTTGTATTACGTGTATCCATATAAATAAATAGTCTGTGCAGTTATCTGCAGTGATAAATAACCCAACGCTTTCTATTATGTATTTACGGGTGTAGATGTAAATCATTCGTGTAGCTGTGTTGGAATAAGATGACGCTTACTCAAGCAATCAGCGAATTGTGCACAGGCTAACATTTGTTGACAACCTTGAGTCTTACTGAGTTTTTGAATACGCAAGATCTAGGACGCGGACAACCTGATCTTCTGTTATCAGCTTGTGACGTCATTTCCACATGTGTAAATGTCTGTCATGTCTGCAGGTACAGATGGTCGTAGTGTCTACATACAGATAGGTGCTACGTTTGCAGATGTAGATATATTCTAGGTTTACACATAAATTGGACACACATAATGTCTAAGACTAACGTCTGCACACACACACACACACACACACACACACATATAAGCACTAATTTTGACGTTAACAGCGGATCACCATATGATGATCAGCATTCAAGGGGTAATGTGATCAACATCACACTAGCCACGTTTACTTCCGAGGACATTGCCTGGTACCCAGTTTAGGCTGGGTCGATCTTAGAGCCCGTGCCATTTCCCCTCCATAATCCACTCAATGATGATTTGAACCTAAGACCACTGTACAGTTAGGAAAGCGTCTGGATACTAAGATAATGCTGACATAAAAAAGTATATACATATACAGCGCGGCCTGCCTGAAAGAAACTCGATCTCTGGTCAGCTGTCCCGACCCGTGCACGTTCTTACCAGCGAACACTAACACACACACACACACACACACACACACACACACACGCACGCACGCACGCACGCACGCACGCACGCACGCACGCACACACACACACACACACACATACACATTCACACACACACATACACACACGCACAAAAGAAGGGGGGGGGGAGAGGGTTAAGTTGCATATTAAATTTTTGTTTTTTTAGTTTCTTTAATCTGCCACTCATTTCCTCTTCTGGCTGTTTACGTTCCTTATTTTCACCCCTCCACCTTTATATTTCTTCTCCTCTACCTTTCCTATATGATATGGATGTTGGCATTTGTGGATTGATTCATCTATCGTTAGCTGTCAGCGGTGTAACATGTTTCTGTCTAGACTGTCAGTATCTGTAATGTGTCGACTGTGTTATAAATATTTCCTTTATCGAGTCCTTCCAATAAGGACGCCATGCCTGTCGATATTTGATCCTAGTTGTGTCATTAATTTCGCTGAGTTCTCTAACCCTGTCTAGGCACTCAGTCACTGGTGTTATTTTCTCTGCCTTATTACACAAGAATTGCATGAGTGGTATTGATTGGCACTCGTAATACAGGGAATATATGTATCTATATTGATGGTCGAGCATAGAAATAGAGGTGTAAATTTTTAGAGCCCTAGTTGCCACTCTGGAGTTGGAACCTGTCGCTTTCAAACGTAAAGGCTTCGCTGAAGGAACAAATATTTCCGCGCATAACCAGCTCATTATCAAGCTCCATGTCGGCTAACATGGGTAGTCATTTTTGTTTACTTCGTGTGGACTGGAAACTACATGGTCAACAAATAAAGGCAGACCAAAACCGTTTGTAGGCGACGATTAAAGTGGTCAAACATTTTGGGGAGGCTATCATGTGACCTGCACACAGTTGGTAAGAATAGGACGACTTGGTTGCAAGCCTATGCTCCACTGCGGGATAAAAGGAAGAAGACGATATTATGACGACGATAATGAGCTGGTCAGTCTGGTAGTATATTTGTTCTACCTTATAAAGTTGCTTGAGTGTTTGTGTTCGATGCCACCACGTCTGTCAAACTGCGCTCTATCTCGCTTGTCTAACGAACACAGCTTCTGTTAGTGTTAACATACTGTTAGTAATGGCTGTGTATATCTCTTTCTCATGTAATCAGTCGATTGTGTTTGCAACAGTTCAGGTTTCGCTCAATTTTGCTGTATTGATTGAAGTGCTTACATGTTTAATGTTGCCAGCTATTTCCTTTTACTCCTATATTTCCGGAAATGCGAGTGTCGTCGATGCCGCAGTGATGGCCAGAAATAATCGTGTTATCTGAAAGACACATTCTGAGCTCTGTGCTATTGTCAGCTGAATATTTATGTAATGCCGAGTGTAACAGTAAGTGCACCCTTGGGTCGCAGAGACACTGTGTCGAGCGACGTCGTCCTTGTCATATATTCCTGGCTGTGCATGTCTCTGTTATATACCATGTATGCTGTTACATACATTATTCTCATACGCTGGTTTACGGAACTCATGAATGCTCTTTCTGTGACCGTTTCAGCGAGAATGTAAAGTTAAAATTAGGTGCGTATCCTTTACAGGACGTTGCAGAACCAACCCCAGCATTTCTCGGCTCTGGTTTTTCTAGATACATTTTACTTTCAGTGGTTTGCCTTTGCTCCTAAAAAGTCAGCTGTCCGTACCAGTGTCGAAACCAAAGAAAGACTAATCGTCTATAGCTGGGAACGAATCTGACACCTTGGCATTACAAAGTGCTTTCACAACGTCTAAGCCACGGACGCCGACTGAGAAGGTAAGCCGGCTGCTAAATGATATTCAGCGATTATTTACTTTTGTTGCTTTTTCTGAGAGCCGAAAGTCTTTGGTTCGAATCTGCAACGATGTGGTATTCAATATGACCGGTAGCCGGTTTATATATGGGTTGGTGAAGTACCTTATGTAATAAATGTTCGTGTGTATAGCCAACTTTTTGTGTTCCTCCAACTTGCACCAACGACAAACTGCATTTGTGATGACGTCTGTTGGCTTTGGCACCTCTAGCAATTGCCATATGCATTTACTGCGCTCTCATACTTTTTGGATTGTGCGGGACTAATTGTTTTATTTTTTTTATTTTTTATATGGGACAGTGAAGGGCATTTTCTTTTCTTTTTCACTGGCACAGGAATAGAGCAAGTATGGGGCTACCCGATTGCACTGAAGTTGAACCCTCGATTAAGACTAAAACTACAAAACTGTACAACTAACCCCATTCCATCTGTGACCATTCAGCTTCTCTTGAACTTAACCAGACCCATTTTGTATTGGGTGCGCCCTCAAACTGGCAACTTTACATGGAAGTAGAACTCTGTTGTTTGAACAGTTCGGACCTAAAGGCATCTAACGGTTTTTAAAAAAAGTTCATTGTGCGGACTTCAGGTTACTGTGTAACTGTCGGAGATCCCAGTATAACCTTACTGTTTAACAACGTTTCAGGAGCTGAAAGCGGGACATCCCACTAATGTGATGAACTGAAAACCGGAAATTCCAAACAAGTGATTGGCACATTTTCCATTTTTTCCAGACGCTTATGTTATATTACGCTATGAGGATACATGGAACTCACAGCCCATGGCGATGGCGAGTGTGACTAGCAAGACGCGCCCGCGTGAAGAAATGTCTTCCACAATTATAGCAGGAAATTTCAAGACCATTGTTATCAACATTTGTGTTTAGTCTGTTTCTTCTTAGACGTTTAGCTCTTATCCTTTCTGCAATCGTTCTTCCTTCATTTTCATTCCCTTCCTTATGTGCCCCCTCCACACAGCACGATCCATGTCATTTTGTTCCCACGAGTCCACCTCAGTACCCGTATCATTTATGTCCCGCTTACACACGTCTTTATATGGTTGCTGCCTGCCTGTCTGTTGGTATTTGTACGCTAGCACAGGCACCACTTTTATCCCATGCTGATGTACTAGTATCAATCCACTACCCAACCCTGGTTACGCCATGTGGGCTAACACCTCCGTCCCCCTTTTGGACACCCAGTGTAGACTGGTGTGTCTGTTGGCGTCAACTCCTCACATTACTCATGTATACCGACCCAGTTTTCTCTTCCCGTCTGCGCGGGGGCCATATATAGGTTAGTACCTGTCCTGCTGATCCTCTTGAATGAAGTTTCTCGGACACAGATAAATATCATTTATTGAGTGTATTATACTCCTATGTAGTCACTTTATAGTTAGTGCACATTTGTGTATGTGTTCTGTGTTGTTCTTTAAGTACTGATAAAGACTAGTCACCGCAACGTCATTTGTTTGTTAATTGTGATACATTTTGTAAAGCTGACATAACTATTTGTTTTTTTTTTCTTCCCTATAATTTCCTATCCTTTTAAAACTATTTATATTGTTGTAGAGGTTGTCCTCGACATTTTCTATCCGTCTTTAATTCACCATAAAGGATGTCCTTAGGGACATTCACCAGGTGTGATCTAGCCACTTGAGCTTTCGGTCACTGAGCAATGAGAAGACTGTTGTAATACCTGCTCTTTTTAATACTCCATTGTTTATGATCTTGTCCTGCCACCTAATGCCAAGTATTCTTCTTAGGCATCGCATGTGAAAGCTATTTGGCCATCTCTTGTGGTGCAGATTAGTTAACCAAGTTTCACTGCCATAAAGCAGAGTGCTTAGAGCAGAAGCCTGATAGACAAGAGGGCCATGTAGTAAACGAAACAAAAAAATATCTTTAACAGCACTGAAAGAAGCATGCTACAAAGAAATTCACATTAAACGCTTCACGCACAAAAAGTGTCTAAAACTATTAAATCTGATAAGATATACTGACTTAATCAGAATGTATGTTCCATTCTCTATCTAATTCCTAGATTTTTATAAAGCGGGACATATGGCATTTGTGGGAAATCCCGGCGGTACGAGCGGGACACATTTAAAAATGGGACTGTCAGCACGGCCAACTCTAGATATAAATAGGCCAACTGGGTCAACGGGGATTCCCGTTCTTGTGCATGAATTGAGTCCTTTGTGATAACAGTTTTTATCGAAGAGATGTATACACAAATTAAACTACAGTTTCATTAATTTTCGACATATTTTATAGTACTGTACGTCATTTTTAAGGTAAATAAGTATGCCAATTAAATATAACAATAAAGGCTCTTACAGACAAACAAAAATGCTTTTGCTAGTCAACATGAACATAAACATCAATAACGTTTAGATATAAACTAAAAGTTGTTCCAACAAAAGTAAAGAAACATCAGTACTAACTCTTTGATTCTGAGAGGGCATGCATCCGAGGAGCCGGGGGGGGGGGGGGGGGGGGGGAGGGGTGACATTTGTACTTTATCAAATTGAGCGCATAAAAATACTGCTATGAAACATACACGTCATACATAACATAAATATAAATGATTGATGGTTATTATTATTATTAGTAGACTACTACAAGAAATAATCATACTGTTATTTAATAATTAGTAAACAAACACAATCAGCATGAAATTGATATATGCAATACTTTTTTCACCCAGAGTAGTTTTCTTAACAGTACTTATAGCCCTACTAAATATGTATCCTCAAGGTACAAACAGACCGTACAACTGCAAATATGCATAAGAAATGGATGAACAGCCAGAAGTTTCTGCAAGAGTTTACAGCCAGTGTTCGCGAAGCAAAAGCCAGCTTACACAAATTAACACAGACCGTACAACTGCAAATATGCACAAGAAGTGGATGAACAACCAGAAGTTTTCGCAAGGGTTTACAGCCAGTGTTCGCAAAGCATCAGTAAAATGGTTAAGGGTTAATATTATTAGTGTACTTCTTCAACATATAATTATACTGTTAGTCAACAATTAGTAAAGAGGTAAAGAGTGACTTGCTGTGAGAGGTTAGTTAGTAAATAAAATATAGTTTTTATGCACTTACCCAGAGCTCCGAAATATCTTGACACAATTTATTCACAATTTGATTTCTACATTCAAAGTAGAAAAAGAATAAACAGCCAGTTCCCAAAAGTCCAAACTACTGACTAGAAACAGTGACACACACATCACAACACGACTGTCTTCCACTTGACAATATCCGCTTGTAGATTTGTAACAAGAATAGGTTTAGAACACAGGACTTTGTAAGCATATTAAAATGTCACACAATGCAACATGGAAACGCTTCCAGTAACCTATTTTCGAGGGGACTCCTCGAAAGTGTACTGTGATTCAGTTGTCAGACGTGGTCAGCCTAGCCTGGGGGATACTCATGCGGTAGTCCACTTTGCGTCATCAGGTGTTAATGGTTCAGTGTGCGGCCTGAATGGCGTTGAGCTTCACTCATAAGAAGCAGTTCTTGCCTGTAGCCTGCTGTCCCCAACGTTTTCTCGTTTTCTTATTTATGGTTAAGGAATGGGACAGGGTTGTGGGGATGAGCTAAATCTCTGTCTCTTCTGTCTCTCTCACCTCCTCTCTCTGGCATATATCTCCCCTCTCCCCTCATTTCTCCTCATCGTATCTCTTTCCTCCTATCTCTCCTTTCTATCCACATATTTTTTTTCATACAGAAGACCGTTATTTGCTCTTATAGTCCTTCCTTTTGTCTCACTATTTCTATCTTTATTTCAAAATTTATATTCATTTTTTTTTACCCTACATATTTTTGGGGGCCATTTTTCACTCTTTTGTGTTTTGTTTTTGGGTGTATGTTAATGCATCTTTCCGTTTACCTCATTGACAGCCATTTTTAGCCTTGGCTAGTTGGCTTCTCAAGTAATCTCAGTCACAAAGATGCCAATAAAGTGATTGCATGCAACAGTAATACAGATTTACATGCAGATGGCTTCTTGACATCACGCATGTCACAAATGTCTGCGGCCAAGTGCTGTATGACCTCCAGTTAGAATACAGTTTTGTCATTTCCGTATATTTCTTCTTCTTTTCTTCTTCTTCTTCTTCTTCTTCTTCTTCTTCTTCTTCTTCTTCTTCTTCTTCTTCTTCTTCTTCTTCTTCTTCTCTTCTTCTCTTCTTCTTCTTCTTCTTCTTTCTTTCTTTTTCTTTCTTTCTTTCTTTTCTTTCTTTCTTCTTTCTTTCTTTCTTTTCTTTCTTCTTTCTTTCTTCTTTCTTTCTTTCTTTCTTTCTTTCTTTCTTTCTTTTCTTTCTTTCTCTTTTTCTTTCTTTCTTTCTTTCTTTTTTTCTTTCTTCTTTCTTTCTTTCTTTTCTTTCTTTCTTTCTTTCTTTCTTTCTTCTTTTCTTTCTTCTTTCTTTCTTTCTTTCTTCTTTTCTTCTTCTTCTTTCTGTCTTGTCTGTCTTCTGTCTGTCTGTCTTCTTTGTCTTCTGTCTGTCTGTCTTCTGTCTGTCTTCTTCTTCTGTCTCTTCTGTCTGTCTGTCTGTCTGTCTGTCTGTCTTTCTTTCTTTCTTTCTTATTTTGTATGCAGACTGTTGGTTACTTGCCTCTCATTAGATGACCCCCTGACTTCTAAGAAAATACCTAACTAGTCGACTGTTACGACATGCTTGTTAGGGAGGCAGTGGGTTTATTGTTGACCCCATATTAGGACCCAGGAACCAAGACTGGGAACATACCAGCAAATGCCGGGCTATTTGCCACGTCCTGTGAAGAACATACCGTGCAGACCGCTTAAAGGCGATCTCGGATTTGGCGAATTTCTTTTGTGAAGAACAAGGAATTTATCACCGGCAAGTTTTCTTGCTTGAATTCTTATCTTGGTAAAAGGAATTTGTAATTTTAAAAAAAAAAGAGATTATTTCTTGGGTTCCCGGAGAATTCTTATTATCGGGTCTTAGCTTTGCAACTAACATTTTAAACTTTTTTTAGCCAGAGATAGAGATAGAGATAAATATATATAGATATATAGATAGAGATATATAGATATATATATATATATATATATATATATATAGAGAGAGAGAGAGAGAGAGAGAGAGGGGGGGCGGGGGGGGGGAGGGTGATAGAGCAAGTAAGAGAAAGAGGGGAATGGAAGGGTTGCAGGGCTGGGAAAAATTGTGCCTCTGCATATTTCAAGGGAATGTACTAGAAGCAAAGTAGAGGGGGTTAACTTGTAATGAAGGGAAAAGAGAAGAGACAACTGTAAAAGATAATATGGAAATCTACTCCTTGAAATCTCGACTCCAAACCTACAAGAGCTCTCAACAATGTCACATGGCGAGTGGGAGCCAAACCCAACCATAAGCTGCCTTAGTAACAAGAAAAAAAAAAAAAAAGAGAAAAAGTTTGTTTAGGCGGGAGTAAGATCAATGTATCTCACCCTGGCAGGAAATCTTCTGTTTTGGGTCTAATATAGTTTAACAGTAAAACCTAGGCATACTAACTAAAATAACAAGAATGTTTATTTACTTGATGACACTCCGAAAACTAATCATACTAAAGAACTACTAACTGAAAGTATATGAGCAGACCAGTAGAAAAATAACCAACTGGTAAACCAATGAATAACAAAATACTGACAACTACTAGCAGACCAACAACCAGGTAGTACCGTTATGCAGTCTGTTTCTAATTCGCGCTTTAACCGTGTACGGTTTGGGCGACAAATTGGAAGAGCTTCTAGCCCCACGTGACTTGCTGGACACTACTGAAGAGTTCCACCAAACCACATTGCCAGTGCAAGCAGCTTTAGGTTGTTAAACCAAAATAATAAACAAGCTAAAAATCTACCTTCTGGTCGCCAGCCTGTTACAGGCAGATTGATTCGACACGTAGCTTGTCCATCGTACTGCATTCACTACGTAATCGCAATCTCTAAATTAAATCCACACAATCGCTGACTAGCGCATTGTTTTTCAAGCACTTGCTTCATCTAACATCACGTGACATTCCTGACGTCAGGATCTTCTTTTTCAAGCAAAAAACACACAACTCAGCAGACCCGACTTTGGGCCAGCCCCTACTTTACCTGAACAATAGACTATTATTTTATTCTGGCGAATCAAGAGGGTGTTGTGTGCCAAATGTTGAGGATCTCAAGATCTTAATTTCCGTTACATCTGAGTAGAGGGGGTGATATGGAAGGAGACACAATTATACACAAAGACCAGGAGCACTGCAACAAAATTAAGGAGACCTGATACTGTTATTTTAGACGAGCCCAAACAAGGGAAAACCCGGAATTCCCGGTTCCGTCCACTATTATAGGGGTGTTGTGTTTTGTTTTGTTCTCAGTGGTTATGACATCATTATTAGTTTTGTTGTAGTTGACGTTATCATTCTCAATGTTTGTGTGTGTGTGTGTGTGTGTTGTGTGTTCTGTGTGTGTGTGTGTGTGTGCATATGTGTATATGCTTTTTTTATGGAAAGGGGGGCGGGGGGGGGGGACACTTTTTTTTTTAAAGTAGCTTACTACCTGACCCTAACCCTACCACAACAGACATTTTTCAGTTTAAAATGATCGGGATTGGGGGCGGGTGAAGGAAGGGGGTGCTCAATCATGGGATGTGCTGTGGGTACACACATCAAGCTGAAAATTGCACTGCCGTCTGACGCTGAGCGGGATGTTAGATCACGACTGGCTTCAGCTGACAGGCCGTGCTGCTGACGTCACCGGGTCGGGCTAACGATGCGTTAAAGCAGCGGTTCTTGAACAATAAATACACTTTTTGTGACAGTGGCCAGGGAAGACAACTTAAGTTTTAACTTTTAAGTATCTACATGCCTTCTTTATTAATTTCACAATTTTTAGCCGACTTTTCTTGATTAATGCCGCTGCAACCATGGCACACGCTTACGGTACCCCAATACCCAGTTTCAGAACCGCCGCTACAGGAGTTAACTTGTAAGTACAGCCTAACGATTCTAGGAATAAAACGTACAGGGAACCAACATAGAATAGTGGATTAAGAGCGAGGCATGTAGATAGAATTAGGCTATGACGAGATAAACACGCCAGCACAATAGGGATATCACAGTCTGAGTCAGCTGGGGAAAAGGGGGGGGGGGGAAGTAACGAAAAAGACAAAACGAATTATACCTGTTATAAACTAATTAATATTGAAATTGTGATAAAGTGGTTTTGGGTACACTGAGCATTACAAGAAAGTTGATTGAAGAAATAACAAAATAACATGTTATAAAACTATTTTGGTGCTTTCTCTCTCTCTCTCTCTCTCTCTCTCTCTCTCTCTCTCTCTCTCTCTCTCTCTCTCTCTCTCTCTCTCTTTCTCCACCACTGTCTAATTTCCCTCAATGCTTAGACGTTTGCCTCGCGCTCTGAAGGTCTTGGGTTCGCTCTACGGCTACGCCCTTCGGTTCGCGAGTGCAGTTTTTACGAAAATCCATGGAGATCATCGCTGGAGCTGCGGGGGTCGTGCTATAGGCGATGCTTTCGGTAGGCGGCTATCTGTTTTGCGGAGAGAGACCGAGCCATATAAAATAAAACCTGATGCAATGAAATCGATCCTCTCGACAATAACTTGAACTCAACATATTTTCTACGGTTACCGTAGCCTGTGCTGAGTCAGACATTTCTTCACATCAGACAGACAGCGGTAACTGAAGAGCTGCAGCATTCAGAATTACTCACGTCGAGTCTTCCAGCAGAAACAGGCATACATCCGCAACTATGTTTGTTTGCTGGGTAGATGAGTCAGTCTGTTTCTGTTGTTAGCAAGTCTAATAATTAACGCGTTTGTTTGTAGTGCTGCAGTCTCTTTGTACACGTTGCTTTCGAACAGAGCCGGGTTTCTGTTTGCTTGTTTCGTATTTCCTGAACGGATTAAGATAAGGATGACGGAAGAGAATAAGTCATCAAAAAATGAATAAGAATGTATTTATAGGGCTAGACCTATATTCTATAGACTGTTGGGCACTCGGCCGCCTGACTTCCCAGGTCTGTGTTTGGTACACACTCAAGGGTAGGTCACTCTGATAGCTAGTGCCATTTAAAAAAAAAAAAAATAGTTCAGTATCCAAACCCAGGACCTTGAGATCTACAGGCAAGCGTCTAATCTCTACACCACGACGACTGTCATATACGCACAAACACACACCCATATATATATATATTTCTATATTTACCGCTTTCTGGTAAATAAATATTCTATTCAGAAATCCCCCTGCATAATGAAATCTGGCTGGGATAGAGCCAGCGTTTTCTATGTATGGCTCAGAATGCACATTTCTATATACACTATTTAGAAAGAAAGAAAGAAAGAAAGAAAGAAAGAAAGAAAGAAAGAAAGAAAGAAAGAAAGAAAGAAAGAAAGAAAGAAAGAAAGAAAGAAAGAAAGAAAGAAAGAAAGAAAGAAAGAAAGAAAGAAAGAAAGAAAAAAAAGAAAGAAATGAAGAGAAAGAAAGAAAGAAAAGAAAGAAAGAAAGAAAGAAAGAAAGAAAGAAAGAAAGAAAAAAAAGTACAGAAGGAATATAATTTTGTCATATTTTAACATTTAAAATCTGTGTTTCTTTCTTTCTTTCTTTCTTTCTTTCTTTCTTTCTTTCTTTCTTTCTTTCTTTCTTTCTTTCTTTCTTTCTTTCTTTCTTTCTTTCTTTCTTTCTTTCTTTCTTTCTTTCTTTCTTTCTTTCTTTCTTTCTTTCTTTCTTTCTTTCTTTCTTTCTTTCTTTCTTTCTTTCTAAATAAATAAATAGTGTATATTGAAATGTGCATTCTGAGCCATACATAGAAAACGCTGGCTCTATCCCAGCCAGATTTCATTATGCAGACGCCCCTGTGTGGGTTCCGGGGCCCCATTGTGGGGAAAACAAGAATAGACCCACTGCCTCCCCAAAAGCATGTCGTAAGAGTCGACTAATTGGGGAGCTTCCTTTGAAGTCGGAGTGCATCTGCCGGAGAGGCAAGGAACCAACAGTCTGTATTCAAGAGAATGAGATCTGTAAAACTGATGCACACGCAACACTCAGGTTCTGGAGCGGGACTGCAGTTCAGTAGTGGACGATCAACCAGAACTTTCCGCCAGAGTGTACAGCTGGTGAACGCGAAGAAGAAGAAGATTATGCAGACGGATTTCTGAATAGTATATTTATTTACCAGAAAGCGGTTTTCTTTTTAATAGTTGACTGTGGCTCCAGTGTCGACCCACCGTTAAAGGGGCACCATGCCACTGTATTCTACCATACATGTCATAAGAGACGAAAGCGGAAGGTTAACGAATGATTGGTTGCATCCAACCAGTCGCGTGGATTGCATGGTGTCAGCCTCGAATGCTAGAGGTCCCGGGCTCAGGCCCCAGTGAAGGCTGGGATTTTTTTCAAGCGGACTTTTACTCATTTTCCCTGGTCTCTGGGTAGTGAGATCGGACGCCCGTGTGTATTGATGCGCACGTAAAAAAAAATCCCTTTCCATTTGAAATCGAAAAGAGTAGCCTAACGGCGTTGCCCGGGCAAAAAATTTGGAGTTAAAAACCTACCCAAAATTTTTCAGGATCTTCGCCGGTGCTACGGAGCCCGTGCACTGCTCTGAACTATTTGGGACTCAGCTAAGTTAAATGTAGAACGGGGCACTGATGGGTTTCTACTCTTGTGCCATGATGTTGATCTGTTGTTCAAACCTCAAATCCAACTAGTCGTGAAGCAGTTAGGGAGAGCTCAGGGCATTCGTTTCATTTGGGGACGAAAGGGGACAACGAAGTGAGCGAGGCATATGAAGATGTGAAAGAGGAAAAGATAAGAAAGTTAAAAAAGGAATGACGGGAACGAATACCGTGCAGAATAATTCTCGATGATTTTCACTTTTAGAAGGACGTTACATTTAAATGAAAACGTTTAGAATAGAAACGACAGAACATCACAGTAGCTACACCACGGTATAATAATGTTATAAACAGTGAGATAACTCTTAAAACAAAGGTCAATGAAATATACAGTATCACTAATTTAGAACTGATTTTATTTCAATCTGCCCCTGCTCATATAAGCCCCCCCCCCCCCCCCCCCCTTTTTTTTTTACACTTTTAAAATTAGCGTTTCTTTTCGCAGTACACATTTACTTGTGGTTATACATTAATTCCAGTTGTAGTGCCGTCTTTTCATATTTGTTTGCTGATGAAAGACTGTTACCGCAATGTCTTCCGTCATCTGTCAACGTGATCATGTCATGCTGACCACTTCCACGTTTTGCGGTCATTGCTGGTTCTATTGGCTAGCGTGGCTTCTTTGACATGACAGATGCGGTGTCAGATCCCCGACTCTTCTACCATAGCTGAACCCACACTGTTAGTGCATAACCGCTAGCCATATTTTCTTAACTTTGTTCCGTTGATAGTACACTGTGTTTGTGATTTTGTTCTACAATTTCTGTTTTTGAAACGTGTAAGTGTTAATTTTATTTTTATTGTTGATATTAATATAGTAGCAGACATGACAATAGTTGTAGCGGTAGTAGTGACAGTAGCAGCATCAGCAGCAGCAGCAGTAGTAGTAGCAGCAGTAGTAGTAGTAGTAGTAGTAGTAGTAGTAGTAGCAGTAGCAGTAGCAGCAGCAGCAGCAGCAGCAGCAGCAGCAGCAGCGCTAGTAGTAGTAAGAGTTGTGGTGTTGGTACTTGTAATTATGGTGGTAGCATTGGCAGTAGTAATCGTAGAAGTGATAGTAAAGGTATAGGAGTAGTAGTAGTAGTAGTAGTAGTAGTAGTAGTAGTAGTAGTAGTAGTAGTAGTAGTAGAATAAGTAGTAGTAGTAGTAGTAGTAGTAGTAGTAGTAGTAGTAGTAGTAGTAGTAGTAGTAGTAGTAGTAGTAGTAGTAGTAGTAGTAGTAGTAGTAGTAGTAGTAGTAGTAGAAGTAGTAGTAGTAGTTTTAGTAGTAATAGTTGTGATTATAGTGGTAGCATTGGCAGTATTAGAAGTAATGATGGTAAAGGTGTAGCAGTAGCGCTGGTAGTAGTAAGAGTAGATGTGTTGGTAATTGTGAAATGGTGGTAGCGATGGCAGTAGTAATAATAATGGTGAAGATGGTGTGGTAGTAGTAGCGCTAGTAGCAGTAATATCAGTGGTGTTGGTAATGGTGATTATGGTAGCAGAATTGGTAGTAATAGTAGTTGTAGTTGAAGTAATGATGGTGAATGTGGTGTAGTAGTAGTTGTAGCAGTACTAGTATAGTAACCATTGTGTTTTCCCCATCAGCAGTAGTAAAGATGTGAAGGTGGTGTAGTAGTAGTTGTAGCAGTACTTGTATAGGAACTATTGTGTTTTCCCCATCAGCAGTAGTAATGATGGTGAATGTGGTGTAGTAGTAGTTGTAGCAGTACTTGTATAGGAACCATTGTGTTTTCCCCATCAGCAGTAGTAATGATGGTGAATGTGGTGTAGTAGTAGTTGTAGCAGTACTAGTATAGTAACCATTGTGTTTTCCCCATCAGCAGTAGTAAAGATGTGAAGGTGGTGTAGTAGTAGTTGTAGCAGTACTTGTATAGGAACTATTGTGTTTTCCCCATCAGCAGTAGTAATGATGGTGAATGTGGTGTAGTAGTAGTTGTAGCAGTACTTGTATAGGAACTATTGTGTTTTCCCCATCAGCAGTAGTAATGATGGTGAATGTGGTGTAGTAGTAGTTGTAGCAGTACTTGTATAGGAACCATTGTGTTTTCCCCATCAGCAGTAGTAATGATGGTGAATGTGGTGTAGTAGTAGTTGTAGCAGTACTAGTATAGGAACCATTGTGTTTTCCCCATCAGCAGTAGTAATGATGGTGAATGTGGTGTAGTAGTAGTTGTAGCAGTACTAGTATAGGAACCATTGTGTTTTCCCCATCAGCAGTAGTAATGATGGTGAATGTGGTGTATTAGTAGTTGTAGCAGTACTAGTATAGGAACCATTGTGTTTTCCTCATCAGCAGTAGTAATTCGCCATTATTATTAGCCTTATTATAATTAATAGCACCGGCGGCGTCGGTGGGGATTCTAAATAATGATTAATATCAAAGTGGTAATTTTATTGAGCGTCCACAATCAAGATGAGTACTATTTGTGTGCGCGCGTGTGTGTGTGTGTGTGCGCGTGCGTGCGTGCGTGCTTGTGTGTGTGTGTGTGTGTGTGTGTGTGTGTGTGGAGAGGGGGGGGGGTTACATGCAGGATTCATTATTGTTAATTGTTTTGACTGTTTTCGTAACTGTATTGAGACTGTAAGTGCTAATACGCTGGGTATTATAAATGTATAACTAATTAACACAATTCCATAGAAGCTAATCCATGTCTGGTCAGAATGCTTGTCTTCGGCTTTAAGAGTTAAAATTGTCACCACACACCTCCTAGACTACATCAAGGTAGCCGTCACACACACACACACACACACACACACACACACACACACACACACACACACACGCACGCGCACATACACAAGCACACATACACACAAACATACATACAAAGGATTTAAGAAACTGACATACTGGTATAAACGCCTTCCCTATTATTTAGTCTGCTGCACCATTGAAAACCCTTCTCTCCCACCGACCCAGGGCTCACTATGCAAACCAACTGGGATGACGAAGGCTGGAACTCACTTGGATTACTGAATACATTTCTAGAAAAGAGCAACTTTAACGTGTACGTCCGGCGTCGAACGTCCAACACATAAATAATTCATAGAATCTATTTACATCTAACGGTGGTTCTCTAACCGTTTTCTGGCTGCTGTCTTTGTAAACTTGGTCGCTACGAAATTCTTCACCTTCACATTTAGGCCTACACATTGTTTGTTGTTATGTCGGCCGCAAATTGCAAACCTCAGTTTCTTGTAGCACCCTACACACACACACATACACGCACGTACGCGCGCGCACACACGCGCGCACACGCACGCCCCGCGCGCGCGCACACACACACTCATGCGCCCGCTAGCTGGCAATGGGAGAGCCATGTTTTATTAATTGCCATTTGATGAACTTGGCTGGCACGGCCATGCCTAGCTGTCTGTTTTCCGTTCTAGTAACAGTGAGATAAATGTCCGCTTGGGTTTGGTGGTAGGCCAGCAGCCTCCATGGTTATGAGTATCTGGTTTTCCGTGAGCCGTTTCCTCGTTCGAGTTCCGGGGCCACGTTTTGGGGAAAAGAAAAGAAAGAATAGACCCACTTGCTACACTCCCTTCTCTCCAACAAGCATGAAAAAGGCGACTAGTTTGGAATGTTTCCTTCGAAGTCAGAGTGTATCTGCCTGGAGAGGAGAAACAAACAGCCTGCATACAGAGGCATATCTGTAAAAGGGATGTGCGCGCAAAACTACCCAAGTTCTGGAACAAAACTAAGGTCCAGAAGTGGTCGAACAACCATAATTTTCCTCTGGAGTTTTCTGTTGGTGAACGCATTAAAAAAGGAGGTTAGCCTTTCTCCTCGCAGATCGAGACAGCGTTTGCTTTTCCTGTCTGTGAACGCCCATCAGTACCTCTAAAACAAGATGATGTGTTTGTACATCTCTCTCTTCTCTTTCTCTCTCTCTCTCTTTCTCTCTCTGTCTTTCCATCTTCCTCTCTCTCAATCTCTCTATGTTTCCGTCTATTCCACTCTCTACCTCACACACCCTATCTCTTTCCATTCATTCCCCATCCATGTCCCCATCTCCCCTATCTCTATCTCTCCCCTCTCTCTCTCTCTCTCTCTCTCTCTCTCTCTCTCTCTCTCTCTCTCTCTCTCTCTCTCTCTCTGAGTTGTAAACTGATTCGCTTTCTGCGCATTTATGAGTTGAAGAAAGTGCTCATTGGTACATTCAGATTCCTCCTATGTTTCGTGTCTTTACGTTGAGAGGTGATGGAGATTTGACATTAATAATAACATTATTTGTCACAAATATGAATTATTCTACATCGATAGCAGTGTACTGGGAATACTTTCAGCGAACATTTACGTTCGCAATGATTGAGACAATCTCGACCCAGTTTTGCTTAAGATGATTTATAGTTCTTTTAAAGGAAAAACGAACTCGTCATTCGATTGAGTCGCTCTAATATTGTCCCATAAGTGGAAGAGAAGTCCTCAACGTGCATCTTTGTGTGTAACAACTTTCTGTAATTCTAGATTTCCTTTGATGCGCTATGTCTGGATAACGCGTTTCTGTTACTCACACACTGCCACATAGACACAAACGCGCGCGCACACACACACAGACACACACACACGCGCAATGTTGACATTATTACTAAAAGCGGCTAGTTCATCCGTGTAAAATCGTCTCATTCATCCTAGCGTCAGTTTGCAATGCCTTTTCGCGCCAAGTGACACAACTGATCATACAAGTAACTGTGACCGTGGGACACAGACAAGTCAAAATATTACGGTCGAATTAGCAAAACGTCGTCAAGTTCTTCATGTCTAACTTATCATGTCGTAAATGTTCGAAGTTTTGTGTATTTATTTGTATGATACAGAACCTTGTCCGGCCATGGCAAACATACATCTCATAAAAGCCTGTCGACGGTCGGGTGCCACCGTCTTTTGGGACTCGCTGGCTCTCGGCTTCGTAGCAGTCTAGCAACTTCTTTATTGTCCATCGTCTGAAGTTTTTATTTCTCTAATCCGTTGTCTCCCGCTTGCAGGCTTTCGCTACCTCCGTTCTCTTTCTGCACATGATCTATGGTCTTAATCACAGCAGTGGGTCCTTTTGTGTGCCAGAAATCATTTATATTTGTGACCTTGATCTCGCCCTACTTCTTTCTCATTTCTAGTATGTTTCTGCTGTTTTTATTTGTCACAGTGTTTTCATGATGTTCGATGTGTATGTTTTACACACAGTGATGGATTATTTCAGCTTCCTGTATGCGTTAGTGACTTAGCAATCTACATGATGAATAAATAATTACTACTGCCACTACTACTACTGCTGCTGCGCTGCTGCTATTACCACTACTTCTCCTTCGCACCCTTCCCCACCTCCTTTTTCTTCTTCCTTTTTCTTTTTCTTCGCATTCTTCTTTTCTTTTTATTACTATCATTCTTCTCTAAAAGAAAGTTCTGGTTGTTCGTCTTCTGAACTTTGGTTTTCTTCCAGGGCTTGAATTTTGCGTACATAGATCTGGTTTATTTTGTGCCCACTGTTGGCTCCTTGCCTCTTATGTTGGACACCTATTCTAGGCTGGCAACGGAGAGGTGTCGACAGTCTTGACGCTGTTGAGTCCTTGTCCAGAACCTCCACATCCCACTCATGCCAGTCGATACAATATTCATTTTTTTTTTTTGCTGTCTATGTTATAAAGTATCGCTCATTCTGTCCTTTCTGTCTTTATTTATTTCCTTTACTAGTTCTTTCCTTTGCTGTGTTTATCTGTATATTTCTTTCTTTCTTTCTTTCTTTCTTTCTTTCTTTCTTTCTTTCTTTCTTTCTTTCTTTCTTTCTTTCTTTCTTTCTTTCTTTCTTTCTTTCTTTCTTTCTTTCTTTCTTTCTTTCTTTCTTTCTTTCTTTCTTTCTTTCTTTCTTTCTTTCTTTCTTTCTTTCTTTCTTTCTTTCTTTCTTTCTTTCTTACTTTCTTTCATTCATTCATTTTCTCTCACCTTTTATGTTCTTATTTTTGTTTAGTTGCATTTGCCAACGTTTTTTTTTTTTTTTTTTTTTTTTTTTGGTTATTTGAATAACAATCGAAAGAACGACAAAAGTAGAAACAAGCGCACACACTACTTCTTTCATAAAAAGGGACAGTGGGCGGGAGATAATGTGTAAAACGCAAACTTGAGACTGGGGAGGGGGTTAGGGCAGTGAGTGAGAGGAATTCAGATATGAAGGAAAGAGAAAAAAAAGGGGGGGGGGGGGGGGGTTGGTTGATTGTTGCTGTCAAGAAACTTATTGATTAGTTCCGTCATGTTTACGTTACCGTACCTTGCTCAGTGTCTCTAAATTGTTTGCCCTGATAAGATGTGCGATGGAGAAGTGCCGCAGTGTTTATGTTATGCTCCACACATCCTGCTGTATAGTCAATCACTGTTTGCTGTTTATGTTATGCTCCACACATCCTGCTGTATAGTCAATCACTGTTTGCTGTTTATGTTATGCTCCACACATCCTGCTGTATAGTCAATCACTGTTTTTTGCTGTTTATGTTATGCTCCACACATCCTGCTGTATAGTCAATCACTGTTTGCTGTTTATGTTATGCTCCACACATCCTGCTGTATAGTCAATCACTGTTTGCTGTTTATGTTATGCTCCACACATCCTGCTGTATAGTCAATCACTGTTTGCTGTTTATGTTATGCTCCACACATCCTGCTGTATAGTCAATCACTGTTTGCTGTTTATGTTATGCTCCACACATCCTGCTGTATAGTCAATCACTGTTTGCTGTTTATGGCTTTATGAGTGTTGGATACTCTAGATTTGAATATCAGGGTTAGTGTGTAATAATCGTAGAGAGTTGCTGAAGGAAATACAAAGCAGACAGGGGAAATATTTCGACCATATTGAAAGACATAACGGTATAAAAACTAGACTGGTGGGAAAATTTGAAAGCAGGTCAACATGAGGTGGACAGGGATACAAGCGGGAAGGTAACACCAAAAGATGGACGAACATCAGTTTGTGAGAATGTGCATCCAGGGTGAAAGACAGAACAGGTTGGATATCCAATTCAGACAACCGTTACTGTGGAGACGGTACCTGATTGAAGCTATTTTACTTGTATAATGGTGCACTCACAAAGCGGCTGGTGCATTGGCTTACAAATGAAGACCAACTATCACAACATGTTTTCCAGATTTGTTTCCCTTTGCGAAAGCCAATAATTAAGAGAATTTACCATCAGCACCATGAAGCATTGTATCATTTCTCCCTCCTCATTCTTCTTGTTCTCCTCGTTCTTCTATACACCCCTCCCTTCCTCTTCTAAAGAATTACATCCTTCTTCTTTTCCGCCTCCTGTTGCTGCACATCAATCTTCTCCTCCACTTTCTCCTCCTGCTCCAAACCATTTACACCTCCATCATATCCATATTCTTGCCCTCTACGCCACCCCCCCCCCCCACTTTTTTGTTCTTCTCTTTCCCTCACAATGTTCCTATCTTCATCCTCCTACATTCTTTCTTCATTCTCTTCTTCTTCTTTTCAACCCCCCCCCCCCCCCCCCCCCCCCCCCTACCCAACCCCCGTAAATTCCTTAATAGTTGTGACGTAATGCTCTTTCTTTATTATCTTGTTTTCATTCTCCTCATCAATCTTTTCCTGCTTTGCTTTTCAGCACTGTATTGAAAGAGCCTTTTTTTCCGCTATGTGGTATGTGTGCAGCTTATTTTTACCGCCTTTGCTGTATTCTGAGTCACCATGGTGTAGCGACTAGAAGCTCTCCTGCGCTTTTAGGTTCAAAACCAATCGGAGCTAAACGTTTTTTTTTTTAAATGACCCCTGCTCTTAGGTCGACTCAGCCTTAAACGATTATCAGGTAAAAGTCCTGGAAAGTAAAGACGGCCACTGTGATGCTGACCATATCACTCACCAAGTGCCGATTGGTCTCTAAAATATAGTGCCCAGTAAGCCTGAAGGCTGCATTACTTGTGAAGTCATCCTGTTGCTATGGTGCCACCATACCTAAATGACTGACTGGTTTGTGAGGTCT
Source organism: Candidula unifasciata (assembly GCA_905116865.2). Lineage (NCBI taxonomy): Eukaryota > Metazoa > Mollusca > Gastropoda > Stylommatophora > Geomitridae > Candidula > Candidula unifasciata. Next base: position 548,764 of record CAJHNH020000535.1, on the reverse strand, counting down.
TGTTGAAATATCAGAGCAGCGTGGTCACTGTGCTGTAGTTAGATCCATTGCTGATGCTGTGTCAGATGTCACTCTGATGTTATTAGATGTGCTTTTGTTGTGCCTTGTCACATTAACTCTTCTGATTTTTTGTTTAAACACACCGTCGTATATCTGTTATCCCTAAACAATGACATACAGTTCTCAGCTCTTTCTGCCGCAGAGACCTGTTGCGTTTCAGTAATTATATATGACCAAACAGGAGTTAAGATAATACTTGTCTGAGGCAGAGTTTGTTTTAACTACAATAATCTGTTAAATGGAGGATTTGGCCTAATGGTCCATACCGAGGTTGTCCAAGGCAAAGTGGTTCAGTTATTCGACTCCTGTTACGATTATAGGTTTAATTATGGACTTGGTTTTTAAGTTTGCGAGTGCATGCGATTTGTAGGTACCTGGGGTCATTGCTTTTGCTAAGTATTTTGTGCTTTTGTACTACATTCGTGTGGACTCATGTGATAATTGTATTTGTTGCAGAAAGAGTTAACAGTTCTCCACAGGCATTTAATTTGTGTTGAGAAATGTAGTTTTTCACCTCGTGCTGTAACTGACCAGGCCTGACTTTTGAAGCTCAACTGTTAGTATCCATAAGATCCCACTGCATGTAGCCAAACTAAACAGTAAGCATAATGAAACGAGTTGCAAACACTAATTTCATAGAGGCAACACACACTATGTGGCTCTCTAGGATTGCAGCCAGACTTCCTTAGCACAGTCACAAGATAAAGAACAGTTTCTTGTTATCCTTAAAGACAGACAGATAGTTCTCCAAACACGCACACACACACACACACACACACACACACACACACACACACACACGCTAGCGCGCACACCCACACACCCACACTCTCACACAGAAAGAGAGAGAGAGAGAGAGAGAGAGAGAGCGACTAGTCACCATTACTGACAGCCCGTACTCCACACACACACAAACACAGAGAGAGAGAGAGAGAGAGAGAGAGAGAAAGAGAGAGAGAGAGAGAGAGAGAGAGAGAGAGAGCAACTTGTCACCATCACTGACAGACAGTACTCCACACACACACACACACACACACACACACACAGAGAGAGAGAGAGAGAGAGAGAGAGAGAGAGAGAGAGAGAGAGAGAGAGAGAGAGAGAGAGAGAGAGAGAGAGAGAGAGAGCGCCACTTGAATCCATTACTGACAGACAGTACTCCACACAAAATCCATTCGTTTATAAATTAAATGTAAAAGATATCACAGCTTGATGTGCATTGGTTGGAACTTCGTCTTCTTCATTTCCTCCATCTATTTCATGTTGAAGGAAACAGGAGTCATCATTGGTCTTGGTCTCTGTAAGGCTGTTCTTGATACGGTCATTCATCTTCTGGGTGGTCTTCTCTTCACTATGGGCTCAATGTGGAGATTTGTATCTGGGCATTCTCACTAGATGACTATACATTCATTCTGTTGCTCTTTAATAAACTGTATGACTGGTTTCAGTCCTGGCTTTCATCTAATTTCATCATAAAATTTTTTTTTATTGTATCTCTTTTTGTTACTTGGGTACCTTTTTCTAAGACATCTCATCTCTGTTGTTACGATTTTGTGCTCATAAGTTTAAGTTAGGGTCCATGTTTAGAACTGGTAGCACAAAGTTGGCTACACAATATTTCTTATTAGATTTGCCTTGGTAAACAAAGATATCTAGCATTTTATGAGTATATTTCTTTATCCATTTTTCCTTCTGATGTGAAAATTTACCATAGATATTTAAATTCACTTGTTTGTTTTAGCTCTATTATTCTGTAACTATTATCTCTTTAATGGTTGGTACACATAAAGAATAGCAGACCAGACATCTTGCACTGACAGAGGTAATGGGAAGATTGTGGTGGGAAGTCTGCCTTTTCTTGTTTATTTTAGAGTTTTTATTTTGTCAATTCCTAATAATGTAAATTAATACTTATTGACATTACTTGGTGAAGTTTAAAATGTTTTGTTTTGTGCATCTTCAGACGCTTGCAGAAATCTCAGAAATAGAAGAAGCGCACACAGTTCATGACAGCATTCATGGAAAAACAAGTGACTATCATTTGGAGGAGTCTGCCAGTCTGCAGATTAGCGATGGTTGTGGGGAGCCAGTTCGAGCTTCAAGATCTCCAGTCCGTCCTCAAGCCACACAGAAACCATGTCCGAGAAGGAGTCTGAGCCTTCCTTCTGGAGGTCTTTCATATGGAGATGTGAAGATTCTCTACAAGGATGGTCACTTTGTTCTGGTCGACACATCTACAGATAGAGTATCTAAACCTGCTGGTGAAACAAGTGGAACTTTAGATGATGTTTTTGAGGAAGCTGAAAGAATTGACCCGGGTGTCGAAGACTGTCCTCAAGAAGGAAATGGTGAAGGATACCTTAAGAGTAAAACGTACCCAGACGGTAAAGTAGATGATTCTGTGAAGGAGACAAAAAATACATCATTATCCTTTGATAGCTGCGATACTGGATTAAATATGAGAAGGTGTGGATTTGGTGGATCTATTTTCTCCTCTCTTCCCCGCCGGAAGGTACACAGTCAAAATTCCCAAAGTAGTGATCAAACTAGGATGTGGAGATCTCAGCAGTCCCTCATGAGTCAGAATGAAAGGAATAGAATAAGACAAAAGGAGGAGGAAGAGGCAACAGAGATAGGTAGGTTGGGTCCAGGATTAAGGCGAAATAACAGTTTTACTGAAGCCATGAGTTCCACAGTAATTCTCACTGACAGAGTCACTAAAAGAAATCATAAAGCCAGAAAACATATAGATACACTTGATGATGCTGACAATACTTATAATTCCAGTCAGAAGGAAGAGTTAGATGATATCCGTAGCAGAAAATCTAGGTCCAAAAGTCCAGGCTTGATTCAGAGGATGCTGCAAAAACGTAAAGGTGCATCATCATTGTCATTGTCAATGTCCTCATTAAAGCCACAGAATAATGACTGTTCATCCTCATCTCTATCACTGACATCATCAATTTCAACTACAAGTCTTCAGCAGACGTCACCAGGGACAAGAGACAGCAGAGATTCTTCTGTTGGCAGAAAGATTTCCTTTCGCAGCTTTTTCAAACGAAAGAACTCGGCAGACTTGTCTATGAAGAAAAATGCTTCATCAGAGAGTTGTAGCAGTCCACCACTGGCAGCATTTCTTAGCAACGATGACATTGGAGCTTCAGTTCTTCCAGCTTATACACACTCTCTAAGGGGTACTAGACATGGTAGTTTTACTGGTGATGTTTGTGCAAGAGAAAGTCAGTCATACTCCTCATACAAAAGACCTCGGTCATCATCTACACATGTGTCAGCATCTACTTACCAGTCTTCTATCTATCGCAGCCGCAGTCATGATGAAAATGACAGATCGCCCATTGCTGCTCATATTGATAGTGCCAGTAGACGTGCTCGAAGTGTGTCGGAGAGAACTGGTCAAGGTGGACGAATCTTGTCAGAAGAGCAACTCTTTTCCAGAGAATCATCCTCAGAATTTGACCTAAATTCCCCAGACCCTCACAACTCTGATGGCACATTAACTCCTAGATCCACTTCTCCCTGTGCTGCTGATTTATCAGGGGATCAAACATTGCTAGCAAGTCCAGTTCTCAGTCAGAAGCCATCTCACTTGGAACATCATAGTGTAAATTCCTACCCATCAAGAAGCAGCAGAAGAACTAGATCCAGAGGTGAAGAATCATTGCAGAGAACATCTTCTTCTCATGGAGACAATTCTTTATCCATTATAACCCAGAGAACTGACAATGGAGAGATTATCTCCAGCAATAGCAATGATTCTGGTATACAGAAAGATTTCTGTGTCAATTCAAGTACCGAGTCCATTCAGGTAATCAGTAGTTTCACTGTTTCTGGGAAGCATTTGTCATTTTTTATCATCAGCTTCTTACTAGTGAATAATCGAATTATACTAAAATCATGCAATTTAATAGCTGTTTAAAGATTTAAAGAAGTAGGGGTGTTTGAAAATTAATTATACACTGTCTACAGGTTTGAAAAGGAATTAGACCTGCTATTTACGGGTTTAAAAATAATTATAGATCTGCTATTTCATCATCATCATCAGATGCCTTGCCGACTGGCGTGGGCGATCATGCCTCTCCACAATCTGCCATCTCCTGCATCATTTATCAGTTCATGTTCTGACACACCCCCATGCCATGCAGCAAGACTGTCAAGAATCTTCTTTCATTGTCTTCTTCTATCCCTCCTTCCACAGATCTTTCCAGAGGTCACAACATGTTTTATTATCCCTCTTCTCATAACATGGCTGAAAAATGATGACTGTCTCCTTCTGATGTCTGTGATAAGTTGTTTTCGGGCTCCCACCTCTTTCAAAACCTCTTGATTTCTCTTTTCGGCTGTTAAAGGTATTCTAAACATTCTTTTGTAAAACCACATCTCTGAGGCCTCAAGAAATTGTTTGGCCTGCCTACCGATTGTCCAGGATTCACAGCCATATGTTAAAAGTGGATGTATGTAGCAAGCAAGAATTCTTTTTCTAACTCACAATGACAGAGATATATTGCACAAGATGTTCTTCATTTTATAAAATGCAGTTTTTGCCTGTCTGCTATTTACAGGTTTAAAAATTATTATATATCTGCTATTTACAGGTTTGAAAAATAACTACAGCTGCTATCAACAAAAAAATGAAATCAAATAACTGTTTAAAAAAAATGTATTACAAAGTCCATACCTGGCATGCAGGTGTCTTTTGTGTTCAGCAGCAGCTCTCCGTGTGCATACTTGGGTTTTCTTATATAGGTTTGTGTCAATAATTCTACTTCTGATCACTTGATAAGTCACTTGACGTTTTTCAGCTGAATATTTCCAGACAGCATCTTCAATACTTATTAGAAATCATGTGGACTGGAATCCTGTTTCAATGTTTCATCTTTATTTTGTGCAGTCTACTGAAGTAAACTCTGTTCATTCAGATTTCTTTTCAAGCAGAGACATTGTAGACTGCTACAGATAAACATGGTGACTACTAACTTGTGAAATCTTTTTTGATATAAAAACTGTTGTATATCCTTGATGTAGCAGTATTAGTTAAATCTTTCTGAGTTAGAATTTGAATATATAAGGCTGTAATTTTTTTAAATATTGGACTTTTATGTTTGTCTTATATATTAGATTATTAAATGTTGCATAGATTATGTATTAATTATAAATGATTATAAGAACGGGAAAGTAAGTCTTAAGATTAATTCTTTTTTAATGTACTTTTTAAATAAATGTGATAATCAGATTGTGTTATTTACTTCATGTTTCATTGTAGACTGATAATGTAAGATTGTTGAGTGTTTTATTGCAGCATATTACAGTAAAACTATTGAAAATTTCTTCATATTTAACTGTAGCCTTTCTTTGAATAGTTAACAAATATTGTCTCCCCATAGTCTGATAAGTTAAACTGTTAAACATCTCTTCTTCTTTAATTGTAGACTGCTTAAATAACATTATAGTAAATTCTGTGTTTAGTTGAGTGCTACAGTAAAGCTGTTGAATACTCTGTCATCATTTCTAGACCTTTTATTGTAGATTTCCACAGAAAAATGCTTCTTTCCTTCTGTGCTTCATTGTAGACGCCTGCAGTAAAACTCTTGAGCATTCTCCAATCTTTCATGGTAGTTATTTAAGACTTCATCATACTTTATCTTTCATTGTAGACTGCTACAGTACATTTGCGTGGATCCCATTCACCATCACCTACAACAGAGCGACCCAAATCAGACAGCACAGTTCGTTGGGCCGACTGGGTAGACCAGCCATCACAGCCATGGAGTGTTCAGCATTTAGCAGATACTAACAGACAACATAAGCTTCCTCGAGCTACCTCAGAGACAGGTCAGAGAACTCACTTTTCTTCCAAATTTGGGCAAACGGTTATTTTTATGTTTTTTTAAAATCCCTTTAATGTGGTTCTTATATGCCAAGACAGATATCTGGATTCACTTATAAATTTTCCTGGCTGTTTCAGGTAAATTTCAACATTTTTCAAAGGAGTGTCTGTGAACTAAATATAATATGGAGGAAGACAACATTTTTAAAATTATTGTCATCCTTTTGTGCTAATCAGTGACTGTATTTAATTCTTTCTCACCCACTTTGTAGATTTTCAGGGCATTGAAAAATTCCTATCTATTTTCTATCTCTGTTATTATGCCTATTGTATTTTCTACTAAAATATTAAATTTGTTTTTTTTTTTCACTTTTCCCCCAATGTTGTACACATTTGTGTAGTTACAAAACATTTAATCATTTTAACAAAAAATGTCCCAAGTGTTGTACATATTCTAGTGGTTACTAAAATATGACCATGTAATTTTACTCTTCTCCCATGTTGTACATATAGTAGATACTAAAACATTACCAGTCCCCCCCCCCCCCCCCCCCAACCCCGCTATTGTTGCAGTTCAGTTTGAAAAGTAACATTGCCATTTAGTGTTCCTCAGTGTCTTATATATTCTAACTTCTACTGATAAGGTACATCACCCTTTGCTGTTGCTCATTATTGTATATGCTCTAGTGTCTATTAATCAAGTTTAATAACCATTTACTAATCTCCATTATTGTATGTATTCTGTTTTTTCTTGCTGTTTCTAAATATTTTTTTTGCAGTACTATCAATGAAAAAAATTTGCATTTCCTATTACTGTACACACAAAATGGTTGAATGATAATAGTGATCAGATTTAGTGCATCTTTCTGCAGTTGAAGATTTTAATGATTACGGAGCAGAAAATAAGAGAAGTGAGGATATTGCAGATAAGAAGGATGAAGTGGAAGAAAGCAGTGAAGGTATTTTGTTTTATGGAACTCTTGCATGTCTGGAGAAACAGATAGCTATGCCATTATATATATGTCATCAGTTGTTTCCAAATGTGACAGCATGCCTCATGGACAGATGCTTTGGTCAACATCAATATGTGAGCTTGTTTCTTTCTGTATTCCCCTTCTGGGACTGTTGCCATATGGTTTAACATCACAGTGACTCAAAGAGCCACATTTCAGATGCATCCAAGATTACTATACAATCAGTTCCATTACAATTGCAGATAAGTCAATGAACAATGTACAGACTTTGCCCTGGCCACAGTCAACTCATGTCAACTTGCTGAGTTTCAACTGTTAAAAGTTGTGCAGTTAGACATTCAGGAAAGATAGTAGAGTTCCCTGTTATCACTGAGTAGTGAACTTGACATTACATTAGGTTATGCTATTTGGTAGCATTCAATGGTACACATCAGCACATCACAAGCACTTGAAGCTGGTGACTTAGGTATCTTAAACCCCCGCCTCCTTTCCCTAGGAAACAAATTGCAGGGGAGGCTAAGGACGCCTACTTCCCTTCTACCCCCAAAAACTTTACAAAGGGATTAAACATGAAAACCCCACCCCTCACACCCAACCCCCCACCCCCCTCACCCCATCCCCGCCATGTATAGATGCTAATTTCTTTTTCTTGTTTCTCTTCTTTTTTTTTTAAGTGTATGTATTTATATTTCAAATTATTGTTTTGAATATATCATTACTTTAATTTTCCATTCGACACAGTATTATAATATTTAAATTTTTTTCTAAGACTGACCGTTCAAAACCAACGGCAAACTACTGAATGTAAGATTGCTTAGTAAAACCAAAACAGGAAAACATTGCAGAGAACTATGAGGATACCCAACTAATCAAATTAAACAAGGTTTAGGCCTCTTGAGGCTGCAATCAACCCCCCCCCCCCCCCCCCTCCCCCCACCCAGAAAATTTTCCTTATAGCATCGCCCCTGATCACTGCATGAACTGCTGATGACTACTTAATATTCACATCAGTAATATCCTGTTAAAGTACACTACAGAGATCATTTCCCCTTTCCCAGTTCATTAGCCTCTAAAGTCATAACTTTCATAAGACATTTAAATAATAACTGCAGTGCGACTTTTTAGTCAGTTTGCTGACAATCCTCACATTGTGTGAAGAAAAAAAAACTGGAACTTGTGGAAGCTGGACAATATGTGAAAGATATAGAAGACAATATGTGAAAGATGTAGAAGACATTATGTGAAAGATATAGAAGACATTATGTGAAAGATATAGAAGACAATATGTGAAAGATATAGAAGACAATATGTGAAAGATGTAGAAGACAATATATGAAAGATATAGAAGACAATATGTGAAAGATATAGAAGACAATATGTGAAAGATATAGAAGACAATATGTGAAAGATATAGAAGACATTATGTGAAAGATATAGAAGACAATATGTGAAAGATATAGAAGACATTATGTGAAAGATATAGAAGACAATATGTGAAAGATATAGAAGACAATATGTGAAAGATAAAGAAGACAATATGTGAAAGATATAGAAGACAATATGTGAAAGATATAGAAGACAATATGTGACAGTTATAGAAGACAATATGTGAAAGATATAGAAGACAATATGTGAAAGATATAGAAGACAATATGTGAAAGATATAGAAGACAATATGTGAAAGATATAGAAGACAATATGTGAAAGATATAGAAGACAATATGTGAAAGATATAGAAGACAATATGTGAAAGATATAGAAGACAATATGTGACAGTTATAGAAGACAATATGTGAAAGATATAGAAGACAATATGTGAAAGATATAGAAGACAATATGTGACAGATATAGAAGACAATATGTGAAAGATATAGAATACAATATGTGAAAGATATAGAAGACATTATGTGACAGATATAGAAGACATTATGTGAAAGATATAGAAGACAATATGTGAAAGATGTAGAAGACAATATATGAAAGATATAGAAGACAATATGTGAAAGATATAGAAGACAATATGTGAAAGATATAGAAGACAATATGTGAAAGATATAGAAGACATTATGTGAAAGATATAGAAGACAATATGTGAAAGATATAGAAGACATTATGTGAAAGATATAGAAGACAATATGTGAAAGATATAGAAGACAATATGTGAAAGATATAGAAGACAATATGTGAAAGATATAGAAAACAATATGTGAAAGATATAGAAGACAATATGTGAAAGATATAGAAGACAATATGTGAAAGATATAGAAGACAATATGTGAAAGATATAGAAGACAATATGTGACAGATATAGAAGACAATATGTGAAAGATATAGAAGACAATATGTGAAAGATAAAGAAGACAATATGTGAAAGATATAGAAGACAATATATGAAAGATATAGAAGACAATATATGAAAGATATAGAAGACAATATATGAAAGATATAGAAGACATTATGTGAAAGATATAGAAGACAATATATGAAAGATATAGAAGACAATATATGAAAGATATAGAAGACATTATGTGAAAGATATAGAAGACAATATGTGAAAGATATAGAAGACAATATGTGAAAGATATATAAGTCAATATGTGAAAGATATAGAAGACAATATGTGAAAGATATAGAAGACAATATGTGAAAGATATAGAAGACAATATGTGACAGATATAGAAGACAATATGTGACAGATATAGAAGACAATATGTGAAAGATATAGAAGACAATATGTGAAAGATATAGAAGACAATATGTGAAAGATATAGAAGACAATATATGAAAGATATAGAAGACAATATGTGACAGATATAGAAGACAATATGTGAAAGATATAGAAGACAATATGTGAAAGATATAGAAGACAATATGTGAAAGATATAGAAGACAATATGTGACAGATATAGAAGACAATATGTGAAAGATATAGAAGACAATATGTGAAAGATATAGAAGACAATATGTGAAAGATATAGAAGACAATATGTGAAAGATGTAGAAGACAATATGTGAAAGATATAGAAGACAATATATGAAAGATATAGAAGACAATATGTGAAAGATATAGAAGACAATATATGAAAGATATAGAAGACAATATATGAAAGATATAGAAGACAATATGTGACAGATATAGAAGACAATATGTGAAAGATATAGAAGACAATATGTGAAAGATATAGAAGACAATATGTGAAAGATATAGAAGACAATATGTGAAAGATATAGAAGACAATATGTGAAAGATATAGAAGACAATATATGAAGATTCTTGGAAGCCTTTAATCAGCAAATGAACTGATAAAAACTGTTTTAAACTACAAGATGTGGAGAAGCATGATCGCCCAGGGCAGCAGCCAAGGCTTGTAATGATTATTATAATGATGAGTCTCCTAAGAACGTTATTAGTCATGAGGTTGGCATAGCAACACAATGGTAACTACATTCTTTACTCCCTGTTCCCGTTATCCACAAGGTTGGCGGGATTGAGCCTGAATATTGTCAGTGTTACTGAAGCATGCATAGTTTTATGTTATATTTGCTAGAATGTGTTGTTATAAGTATGGAATTGCATGTTATGTTACTGTGTTTAAAGGTATCAAATTTTAGACTGTTTACTGTGCAATAATAGTATTTAGGAATGGGAACTAATGTACAGTGGTATGGTTGTCCACTCCAAATAGCAAAGAATAATATTTGATGATAATGATTCTGACAATGATAAAATATCTTTACGCAATAAATGCTCCTCTTCCTATTTCTGTCTGTCTGTCTGTCTGTCTGTCTGTCTGTCTGTCTGTCTGTCTGTCTGTCTGTCTGTCTCTCTGTCTCTCTGTCTCTCTGTCTGTCTCCCTGTCTGCCTCTCTGTCTGTCAATTCTGCTCTTAAGGTGTGTGTGTGTTTGTGTGTGGCGCATATGAGTGCTTGCATTCATTCTGCCTCATCATGCAGTTTGTAGCAAACTTGTCAGTACAAATATGATATATTAGATGTATTCTGAACCTAGAGCTAATATGTAAGCATAGGTAGTAAATTTACACACACACACACATACACACACACACACACGCGCACGCGTGCGAACACACACGATAAGATGAAGTGGATGCCTTGAAAATTTGTGAACGATGTAAATTATATACGAATGTAGAACGATACAGGGAGATAAAAAAAACACAACTTGGAATGTAATGTTAGAAGGGTTATCTCCCGTGGCTAGTGAACAAAATACATGTATATGCAAAAGATCACCTTTCAGTGCCAGTGTAAAAGGTGCAGCCGTTCAGTGCCAGGGTAAAAGGTGCAGCCGTTCAGTGCCAGGGTAAAAGGTGCAGCCGTTCAGTGCCAGTGTAAAAGGTGCAGCAGTTCAGTGCCAGGGTATAC